>APFE031270091.1:56507-212576 GCA_000404065.3 Pinus taeda | reverse complement strand
ACACTCACTTGTGTTGTGAGTGGAGCTCTTATGGAACTCACACCACTTTCCTGTGTCCTTTTTCGGCTTTGTGGTGTTGTTCTTTGCTTGCAGCTTTGGCAGGTTGTCTTAGGTTGCCCCGCCTTGGCTTTGTCCTTTGTTCTGCGGTTTGGGGGCACCTTTCCATTGCTTCGGATTCGTAGATCCAAAGTTTCGCTTCTTCTGTTTAAACTTTTGCTCGACCTTGACGACATATTGGTATGTCGCGTCGAGCGAGGAAATGTTCAGGGATTCTATTTCTTCCTGGATGTACTTGTGTAGGCAGCCACGGTATTTGAGTACCAAACGCTGCTCCGAATTGTTGATACCCAACTTTGTGCAAAGGGTATGGAAAATATTGGTAAACTCTGGCATGTCTTGGTCCCTTCCCTGCTTCAGCTTGGTCCACTTTATGTATTGATCCTCATAGCTTCCGACAGGGTAGTACTGTTCCTTGATGGCATCCTGGAATGAATTCCAAGTGGGTGTAGCTGAAAATAGCGAGCCTGTACTTTCATCCTTCTGCTTGCAGTATGTTTCCCACCAGTCCTTGACGTGGGGGGCTGCTTTGAGAAGAGCAAAAATAATCTTTTCTCGACTGGAAAAATCATGAACAAAAAATAACCCTCTAGCAAATTTAACCATTTATCGACGACATCTGTGTCTATCTGACCCTCGAATATGGGGATTTCAAAATTAACTTGTACCTTAAATGATGTGGCGTTTCCAGAGTAGCTGTTGTAAGTTGATGCGTCACCCCTGGGTAGCTGCTGAAGGATCTAGGAAAAGTTGTCCATCATCGCGTTCCTTTGTCGCTCGAGGGCTTCTTTGAACAATATTTTGATAGGATCTCCTGCCCCCTCGTATTTCTTTTCATCTGCCATGGGAGGCCCTCGAGATTTGCGAGACTGGTCTTGCAAAGGTTTGACCAGTTCAAGCCCTAACTCCTTATATCCCGACCTCGTTGGGGACATGCAAAGAAAAACAAAAAAAAGCAGACTGCTTTGATACCACTGATCTGGATTTAAACAGAAACGCAACAAATTACAGAGATAACCATAAACATAGAGATGTAGTAGAAATAGTACTTCATTTCATTAATGTAAAATACTGAAATATGCTTACAAATAAGAATGGAAATAAACCAGCTAGGGCGATGGTAGCTTATCTCTGAGAAGAGATGTGGCAGCTACATGCCTCTGAGTTGTGTTACAATGAGGCTCGAAGGCCTATTTATTGTTGAGAAACAATGGAAAACCCTAAACATCCAAAAACCTAACCCTAGAAGATGAAAAGCCAAAATGTGGGCCCTGTTTTGGGTAAATTGCTACATCAACTTCCTAGGGTCATAACTTTGGTACCGGATCTCCGTTTGACATGTACAATAGCTCATTAGAAAGATCTATCCGAGAACTATAACTTTGGGAAGAGAAACATCGGTCCATGGACCCATGTTGCTCCCAGATTTCCCAAAAATCGTCGTTTAGGGCCTCAAAACTGCTCCAGAAGTTCAGGACCCAAAAAACATCTAAAAATAGTAAATTGTGCTACAATTACGGAAACTGAAAAATTGAAAGAGACAGTTGTGGGCGTCCAAGTGGGATAGGTGGGTGGCCACCAACATCCACCTGGATCATTCCTCCCCCCTTAGGAAGCAATGGTCCCCATTGTGTTAATTTCCTCCATCTACTGAACTTGGTCCCTAGTGAGTTCTTTTGCAATCTCGGATGTGTCTAGTAATGGTGGGAAGCATGGTCGAGGGCGGTACACATTGAACACTTGGTGTAGGTGAAGGAATGAGGGAATGTTGTGCTCCAAAGCATTGTTTCCCACAACCTTGGTAATGGTGTAAGGACCATGTCAGAGTGGTCTGAGCTTCTGATGGGTTATGGTAAGGCGTTCTTTGTGCCAATGCAACCAAACTTTGTTTCCCTTCTGAAACTTGTGTGGTGCCCCTGCAGGTGAGGAGAAGTTGTTCCTATTTTCTTTCATGACGATATCCCTCTGTTGCTGCTACTGCGTGGAGGAATCCTTTGCGGGGGTCATGGATGTGGCAACGATCTTCTCCTTACTTTGGGAGCGAACCAGATAGAAAATGAATTTCCTAGTCTGGGAGATGAGCTTGCTGCCTTTCATAGCAGTGATCAAAGAGGTGGCGGTAGGTGGGGCTACCTCCAGTATCCTGTATAATGAATTACCCAAAGAAATAATAATAGCGCAAGGCCTTGACTCATACACAGCATGTCGCCTCCACAAGTATGGTTGGCCTAATAATACATCACAAACATCTAGAGGTGTAACATCACACAATACCTTGTCTGTGAAGGGTTTGATATTGCAGGGAAGGCGAAACTGTTGGCAAACTCGGAGATCTCGTCCTTGGTGAAGCCACCTGATATTGTATAGTTGCAAGTGTGGCATAGTTGGTAGGCCCAACCGCTTCATGACCTCTACTGAAATGAGGTTATTTTGGCTGCCACTGTCGATAATGAATTGCATCAAAGAACCCTTCATCCACATCTATGAGTGGAAAAAACACTCCCCCTCTTCTAGATCTTCAGGCTCATTCTTCTAGATCTTGGTGGTGGAAAAAATGGTGCTAGGCTCCGCATCGATGATCCGCTTCCCTTTGCCATTCCCCTTATCGAGTTCTGACTCAGGGTCAGAATATGCATCTGATTTTGAAGCCTTCAACTCAGCCACCAACGACTGCTAGGTCTGACACTCACTTGTGTTGTGAGTGGGGCTCTTATGGAACTCACACCACTTTCTTGTGTCCTTCGATTTCGTGGTGTTGTTATTTTCTTGTGGCTTTGACGGGTTGTCTTGGGTCACCCCGCCTTGGCTTTTTCCTTTGGTCTTCAGATTGGGAGATCCAAAGTCTCGCTTCTTCTGTTTGAACTTTTGCTCAATTTTGACAACATATCAGTACGCCATGGCGAGCGAGGAGATGTTCAAGAACTCCATCTCTTCTTGGATGTATCTGTGTAGGCAGCCACGGTATTTGAGTACCAAATGCAGCTCAGAATATTTGATACCCAACTGTGTATGAAGGGTATGAAAAATATTAGAGAGCTCTTGAACTTCTTGGTCCCTTCCTTGCAGTAGCATGGTCTACTATATGTATTTGTCCTCATAGCTTTTGACAGGGTAGTACTACTCCTTAACGGCATCCCGAAATGAATTCCAAGTGGGCGTGGCTGAAAATAGTGAGTCCATACTTTCATCCTTCTGCTCGCAGTAAGTTTCCCACCAGTCCTTGATGTGGGGAGCTACTTTGAGAAGAGAAAAAATAATATTTTCCCAACTAGAAAAATCATGAACAGAAAAATAACCCTCTAGCATATTTAGCCATTTATCTACGGCATCTGCATCTATCTAACCCTTGAATATGGGGATTTCAAAATTAAATTGTACCTTAAATGGTGTGGCATTTCCAAAGTAGCTATTGGAAGTCGATGAGTCGCCCCTAGGTAGCCACTGAAGGATCTGGGAAAAGTTGTCCATCATCGCATTCCTTTGCCGCTCAAGGGCTTCTTTGAGCAAGATTTTGATAGGATCTCCTGCCCCCTCATATTTCTTTTCATCTTCCATGGGAGGCCATTGGGATTTGCGAGGCTGGTCTTGCAAAGGTTCGACCAGTTCAAGCCCTAACTCCTTATATCCTGACCTCGTTGGGGACATGCAAAGAAAAACAGAGAAAAAGTAGACCGCTCTGATACCACTGATCTATATTTAAATAGGAATGCAACAAATTACAAAGATAACCATAAACACAAAGATGCGGTGGAAATAATACTTCATTTCATTAATGTAAGACACTGAAATATGCTTACTAACAGAAATGGAAATAAACTAGCTAAGGCGGTGGTAGCTTATCTCTGAGAAGAGAAGTGGTGGCTACATGCCTCTGAGCTGTATTAAAATGAGGCTCGAAGACCTATTTATTGTTGAGAAACAATGGAAAATCCTAAACATCCAAAAACCTAACCCTAGAAGATGAAACGCCGAACTATGGGCCTCGTTTTGGGTAAATTGGTACATCAATTTCCTGAGGTCGTAACTTTGGCATTGGATCTCTGTTTGACGTGTACAATAGCACGTTAGAAAGATATATCCAAGAAATATAACTTTGGGAAGAGAAAAATTGGTCCATGGGCCCATGTTGTTCTCTAATTTCCCAAAAAACGTCATTTAGGGCCTCAAAACGGCTCCAGAAGTTTAGGACCTGAAAAACTGCTATAAGTAGTAAATCGTGCTACAATTACGGAAACTAAAAAACTGAAAGAGATAGTTGTGGGTGTCCAAGTGGGATAGGTGGGTGGCCACCAACATCCACCTAGATCAAATTGCTAGCTAAATTTCCTTCCATGTTGTGGTGCATCTTTCCTCATGTGTCCCCTTCTTAACTCCGTGCTATCACAGGTTTCCAAGGGGTGCATTCACCTCACCTTTCGTGTGTTATAACCTGTCATGCACCTTTTTTGACTTACCGCATATTTCACAGCCTTGCTACCAACAAGGACAACTTACTTGCCTATGTGCGAAACCGCGGTTAAGGCGATACTGCATGACCTATTACTGGGACTCCTACACCAAACGGTCTGAGGTCTAATTGGGACTTCTTACCAGGGAGATCCCCTGACATGTTGGTGGGTCCAGCACTGTCAACAGGGTCAAATCAAGTCCTTGTTCATTTTTTTCATTAGTAGCCTTATTTTAGTGTTAATTATCTTTCTGGAAGTTTCATGAAGTTTCAAGTCTCACCCTGAGACTTAGCCATAAAAAAGTGGCACAAAATATGAGGTCGTTGGCACAGAACTACCTAAAAAAGTCCATAGTCGCATGCATGCTTTACTCTGGAAGCAATTCGGGGGTCTTAGTCACATGATGGATAATCATGGGAGCAACTAGGGGTCTAGATTAGCAAAACATCAAGTTGTCTTAGGGGTTGGGGACTTGGAAGGGTTGGTTGTCTCCTGAAGGTTTTGTAGCTCTTGAAGAAGGTCATATTGGTCTTGTCTTGTCGGTTCCACTTCCTTATCTATACTTGGGGATTTAAATCATATCATAGTAACTCTTTGTCACATTTTTATCCCGATGGACTAATTAACTTAGATAAATGTGAGAGGAGGGTGTTACAATAACAACTTTGGCTAGCTTTGTTAAAATGAAAATCTATCTTTTATTACATGGGAAAAATGAATGGTTCAACTTGGAAAGTCTATATATAGTAATTACCAAAATTACCACAATTCTATATTTTTAATCAGGGAAACTTTTAGGGTCAAAATTTCTTAAATGGGCTATTTTTTGACATTTTCTAAAAAGCATATTCACCAATTTGGTTAAAACTTCACCTATTTTTTACACATATCTGATTAAATAAATGATATTCACCAAAAAATCACCAATTTTCATAGTAAATTACATGTTTTTTTATTGTATATTCACCTACATTCTATACTTATGAATTTTCAAAATAGAGTAGTTGCCTACAATACTATATATAGGAAAATATATAAATCCTTAAAAAATACCCTATTTTTAATTTGACACAAAAAACTTTATGTTGTGCAAAAAAAAAAAATTGAATATTTTTTAAAATTATTTGTATTGTTCCATAAGGTAAAAATTAATGTTGTTATTCTTTGTTAGATAGGAGTAATGATTGTTATCCACCCTACCAAGGTTCAATTCGAGAAAGTGACATGTTGAGCTCATAATGAATATATTGTTGTAATGAATTCAAGCCTTGTTGTTGATACTCCTTATGGCTTGAAGAATTTGGGGTTACCCTAGGTACCATTCCCAAAATGAGCGGAAGCACTTGGGGGTTTTCGTTGGGCTTTGTAACCTAGAAATAAAGGTAAAAATTATGGTTGGGTACCCAAATAACATGCTCACCAATATCTATAGTTAATGGTAAATAGAGAGAAATATTCTAACCTATAGCTACCCACATTTTCTACAACCTCTCATAATGAGTTGTCCAAAATAAATTTTCTACAATGGAATCCAAGACTAGTAAGATAACTATTGATATTATTTGTGAATTTCCACAATGAATGCAAAAATCCACTGTAGAGCCAAACCAAGTACACCCTATGTATGAAATTTGGACTAACACATAACTATATAATACTTAACCTATGTACCAATGCATTACATCTACAAAAATACCTACTTACCTATTTTTCTCAATCTTACAAAAAAATGACAAAATGCATGTCAAAGCAATATTATGCGTGCTAAAGGAATTTTGAAGTAGAAAATTTTAAAGTTCAAATTTAAAATAAAAATAAAAATTAATAAATAATGAAATGTAAAAATATAGGGAACTAGAAAATACATACTCTTCAATTAGAATACTCAAATTTTCCAAGAAATGAAGCTGGAGCATACATTTAAGTGAAGGCAATTTTGGCTAGCTTCACTGAAATTCATGCCTAGCCTTTATTACAAGGCTATATTGGAGGATTCAATTTGGAGAAAAAGTTTACTTATTACAAATCTTAGTACTATTCTATATTTTTAATTTGACACATAAAATTTATGCTCCACAAATAATTTGAATATTTTCATAGGATACAATTTAGAGTTGAGTTCCTCGAGCAAATTCGAGATTCTCCATGAGCTAGGCTGAGTGGATCTAAATGATAGGATAGATCATGTTGACTTAGAAGTGTATTTGATTTTTTTGTTTTGGATATCCATGACTTGTAGGATATTATGGAACTAATGAGACAATATCCATCATTTTATAACAAGAACATACAAAGAAAGATTCATCTGTGAGCAATATTATATTAATTCATAGAATATTGTACAACTTATGAACAATTTTCTATTAATGTTTTGGACATTTTAGAAAAACCATTATTTAAAAGAAGACTATAATGAACTACCTCGATAGAAGAAAATCGTATCATGATAAGTAATATATACTTTGAAGAAAAGGATATGCTTCATCCTTCTTTTCCTCCTCTTACTCTTCATCCTCTTCTTCTTCACTCAAACATGTTGGAATTTTGGGTAGCTCGAACGTATTTTTGAGAGAAGGAACCCACCAAAAGTAGTTGGTTGAGAAATTTACCTAAAGTTGGAGTTTTGGACCCAAAGCAGTGGCTTTAGGACCTAGGAAATCAATTGTTTACTCTAATGGGCTAAGAGGCTAAAACCATCAAGATCTACAGTTTTCCTAAATGATCTAAAAGAAAAGTGTTAGAGAGCCTAAGGAGAGGATAATTATACACAAGTGAGATGGACTTCACTTATGGAGACCATTTTCCCTAAACAAGCCACAAATCCAAGAGAGGAACCACAACCAGCATGAAGAGGATGAGTTGAAGTATCTTTCTAGAGGTCAATGGTTATGTTGTTTCATGACAGTAAGAGAGGATTGTTTAACAAGCAACTGTGGCCGAGTTTGGAAGGTAAAGATTGATGTGAGGCATGTTTAGGATTGATGTTGGTATCTAGGATAGGACACAACCTCAATATGGTTTGTTTAGTGCTATAAATGTGGTTGTAGGTGGGTAATAGATGGAAAAAAGGGGTCCAAGGGTTGTTGAGGGTAGGTCGAGGCTTACAATATGGAAACCAATGCCTAGAATGGTTAATGTCTAAGGTCAAGGAGGAGGATGAGGAGTTGTCAAGAGATCTAAGCTCTGTTATACATACAACAAGGTTAGTAGGCCTGGAAAGATCATCTACAAGGATTTTAAGGGAAGATCTATGATAGAAGGAAAGGTTGCATGCTTATGGATTCTATGAAAAGGCAGGCCATAGTTTAGATAATAAGGCAAAGTGATATTAGACCTAGCCAAGGTATGCTAAGGAGATCGCTTGGGGTCTAGGCTACTATAGCATCTTTCTAAGGTAAGATAGGAGAGATTTGTTGGTGATTGGAGGCCAAGATATATACAATGAGTTGGTAGAATGCAAGCCGAGGACTATAGATTGGTCAAGGTATAAAAATTGATCAAGTGAGCCTTAGGACCAAGGAATATGGCATCTAAGAGATTTGGATATGAAAGAAAAGGGTATATAACTATTAAAGGCCAGAAGAAAATCTAGAGGACTGAGGGCTTACACAAGAGGGACAAGGTTGATTTGTGGTTAATCTCTACCACAAGAGTGTACAAAAGATAAAGGATTCTACAATCCTAGATAGGAGGTAGAGGAATTCCAAAGAAGAGATCTAAAGGAGAAGATAATGCAGAAAGGAAGTTTGTAGCAGCAGCAGGAATTGAGACTACAACAAGGAAAACAAGTGTAGGTTTTAACCCTGTACAACAATTACCTACAAACGAAATCTTCAAAAATAGAAAATATACAATGGCAAGAACATAAAACAAATACACAGAGATTTTCCCCTCGATCCCAAAACTCGGACTACCAAATTGATTTTTCATTAGGTTCCTTTCAATGTTACAATACATATATATATACATGTTGAAGCATTCATAAACCACAATCCATTAACCTTGAATTAGAACATAATTGTAGTTCTCTTGACCAGATCTAAAAAATACCATGTGTAGAAAACCATCATGCCCAAAACCATGGGTAGGTATGCCCACCATTTTTGGGTTCACCCCCCATCCTTCGGACCACATATATATAGGAAAAAAAATCTCGGGCACTACCCCGGACCCCATGCAGGGGGGCTACCGTCCCCCTTTAAACCCCCTGATATGGGGAGCTTCCCCCCCCCCATGACCTCCCTGCATGTGTGACTAGTCGTGGAAAGAATATAACACACACCAATAACAAGTACTAGTGTATTGTGAACTAAAGGAATCAACCTAGGTGAGTAGATATCTTGGATTTTATTTTGTTTATTTGGAAGATTGAAGATCTGAAGGAGTAGATCTCAAGCCCTAGATCAATCAATGGATAGACTATGTATTTTTGTATACTATGTATACTAGTTATAATACTGATATAAAGGGCCATAATCCCTGGTACAAGAGCCTAATTTTTCTTATTGGTAGAATATTAGAAAATGAGAATTTGGGCTCAATATATCTATGTACTTTATTGATTTCACTATTTTATACTTTACCTGTGCAAAGTGCATTTAAGTTGGGGGTTCTTAGTGTGTTTGTGTGCATGGTTAGCCATAGACCATATTTAGGGGTTATGGAAAATCAAACATGGTATCATAGCTACTTTGAAGGCACGTCGATCAGAGTGCGCACAAAAAGAAACTACTAGACATGGAGAAGAAGGTTCAGAAGAGAAGGTTATTTTTATTGGACAAGGTAGCTTCATGTGGATGGTTGGTTGATGTTGTGATAATATATTCATTGGGTTGTGGAGTTTCACATATGGCAAGAGAGCCATGTGAACATGAAGTATTTGACCTAGGAGGATGAGATTTCTTGCAGAGTTGAGTTGCAATGGTCTATAGTTTATTAGACCCAATGTTCAACGACAACTCGAGATTGACTTTGGGAGGACACAAATTTAGTATCAACACTTTCTAGGAGGGAAAGAAAAATGAGACAATGGAGGTTGTGTGGACTATAAGGAAGTCTAACTTCAGAGGGAAACTACAAAGGAATGCCAGTCACCCAAGGGAAGTCTGAATCTTAGGTTCTAATGAGATTGAGGAGTTTTGAGCCCTTGCATGGACAATCACATTCCATGTGACAACACTCATAGTAGTGCAAGGAGAGGTCATGTTACATGTGAGGAAAATCATGCACTATGCAAGTTAAATATTGATCAAGTACTAAAGAATACATGAAACATGTAAGGACCATTATAGATACACAAGGGAAAGTCATGATTCATGCTAGGACAGTCACAGGTATGCAAGGAAATTGATGGCGCTAGAAGCATGAAGGAAATACCTTCCTTACTAAAGAGGGAATTTTTTAAATTTGGGTAGCTCGAAAAGAATTTATGAGAGATGGAAACTCACAAAAAGTAGTTGCTTGGAAAATTTATCCAAAGTTGGGGTTTTGACCCAGAGTAGTAGGTTTTGACCCAATGTAGTGGGTTTGGGACCTAAGATATAATTTTTGTATTCTAATGGGTTGAGAGATTAAAACCCTAAAGATCTAGAGTTTTCCTAAATGAACTAAAAGAAAAGTATAAGTACAGAGCCTAAGGAGAAGCTCATTGTATACAAGTGAGACGATATTCACTTGTGGAGATCATTTTCCCTAAATAATTTGTAGATCTAGGAGAGGAACTATAACTATCATAAGTAGGATGAGTTGAAGTGTCTTTCTATAGGCTGAGGGTTCTATTGTTTGACTGTAACAAGATATGATTGTCTAGCAAGGAACCATGGCCTAGTTTTGGAAGGTCGAGAGTAGTGTGAGGCTTGTTAAGGGCTAATGTTGGTACCTACTATAGGCCTAGCCTCAAGATGCTCTTATCAGTGCTAGAAAAGTGGTCATGAGTGGATAATAGATAGAGAAAAGGGGAATGAGGGTTGTTGAGGGTAGGCCAAGGCTTACATGAAGGCATCCAAGGCCTAGAATAGCTAGTTCAGGTTAGAGAGGAGGCTAAGTAGATGTTAGTAGGGTGTATTTCTTATCTTTAGTAGCATTGGATGTGCTCTAGCCATGAAAATTGGTGGAGAGGCTAAAGAACATGAGATCTCCAAGACCCAGAAATGGTTTAGGGAAATTCCACCCGATTAGAGAGATATTAAAATAATATTTTTTATGGAGTTCCTAAGTATAAACTTAGGAAAATTAAAATATTAATGGGTATTAATATAAAACTAGGTGAGAATGTTTTAAATGAAATGGATCAAGACAAATCTAATCTTATCCATTGATTAAAGACTTAATCTCAGCCTTTGAAGACTCAACAGGAAAAGTATAAGAGGAGGCTTGAGGGTCAGTTGGAGATAAACCAAGATTGATCATTCAGTTAGATTTTCTGGAGCGGGGTTTGCTGAGAAAATTTGAACAAGTGATCTGAGTTGGAGTGAGGGGCAGTGAGTACATAATAGAGAGGTAGAGATAGTACCATAGGGCTAGCGCAATGATTGAGGAGGCTACGCAGAGGCAACAGGAACCATGTAGAGGTAGCTAAAGATTGCGCAGAGACTGAGGGGCCTATGTGGGTGACATAGAAGGCTAGAGAGCTAAAATAGAGAGGCAAAAGGCTAACGTAGAGGGTTCTAGAGCTACACAGAGGCTAGAAGGGCTGACGCAGATCCTTGGAGAAGCACCAAAAGGATTTTCGAGGGGGGGGGGAGACTAGTGTTGAGAAGCTGAATATCTGCTTCCAAGAAGAGGTATTAATGTCGTGTAGAAATATCTGTTGGATGAGCCAGTTTGGCACCCTAGTTGTACTCAAGAAAGATTCTTAATAATAAAACCCTCAGAACTGTTGCATCGGTTTTCCTACATTGGGTTTTTCCGGGGACCTTTATCCAAAAATAACGGTGTCCCTTGTGTGTTTGTCTATTATTTCAGTTGATGATCTATATATGAGTTTAGACTAAATTTGTGTTTATTTTCAGTATTTATATGGATAAATAATTTGTTAAGGAATAAACAAGTAGGTGAAATAAACCAAATAATGCAGTAGAAATTTCTTACGTGTTAGACTTAGAAATTTCAACATGGTATCAGAGTGTTGAAGATCACAGGAGGACTGAATGTACCAAGATAATCAAAAGCATTTGCAGCAGTAGCAGTTGTCCCGAGCGACAGAGATGCTCCTAAGTAGAAAGCAACAAAGAAGGAGTGACGTAGAGGGCCTGCATCATCATTTCGAGCTAGAGAGAAGGCCAGTGCAGAGGCAGAGAGAGGCATAATAGGATCATGAAGAGCCACGTCATCCTAATTAGTCAGGTAGTCTTAATGCAGTTGGCCAATGGAGTGATTCAACTTTTATTGGGATTGCACAGAGTTGGAGGGCTTAGTTTCTTCAGTTGCTAGGGCATAGGGAGTTGTGGGCAGATTATAGATTAGGAAGATGGTGGGGCATTGTTGTTGTCGAAGAAGAACCGTGCCTAACAGGACAAAACCAAGGTAGAGGGAGTCACTGCCTTGACAGATTTCTAGCCAAGAAATATAGATCCGTGTTGTAGTTGCAAAGAGGATCAGAGAGGAGCGGATCAACAGTTGGTGGGAATATTTCCATAAGGGAAATCAGGACTCAAAGGGATTCTAGGAGAGAACTTCCAGAAGGGATGTTGAGACTCAAAGGGAGTCCAGAAAAGGAGTAGAGATGGAAATGAATGGACTGAGGGATTGGGACAGGTTGGATGGGGCCTCCAACTTTGTCATTTGGAAGGTCAGGATCCTGTATGTTCTGGATAGACATCACATCAAGGGCTTCACCTTGAGAACCATGGCTATCTCAGTCGACCCAACTGATAATGAAAGGCATGAGGATGCAATGGTGAAGGAAAAGTGCATAATCCTTGATGGGGTCAAGGATCATGTAGTACCACATATTGCCGAGAAGAACATGGCAAAGGAGATGTGGCATACCTTGATGAAATTGTATCAGGGCACTTCTGTGCAGAGGAAGATGTTGTTGGAGACTCAGTTGTGGTCATATCAGATGCAGAAGGGGGAGCTGATAGATCTATACCTCATCAGGTTGCAAGAGACTCAAGACCAACTTACTCCCATAGGGGCCACACCAGATCAAGAGTTCATGGCGAGAATCTCCCTGAATGTAGTCTCCAAGGATTGGGATACATTTGTCCAAATAATTTGGGCATAGCTAATCTTCTAGGATGGGAAGAGATGTGGGCAGCTCTTTGCCAAGAGAGATCAGACGGTTGACAAAGGCAAGAAGTAGCAGCAAAGGAGGTCGAATCAAGAAAGAGGAGGAGGAGGATGTAGCTCTGGCATCTGAGAGACAGCAAGTGAAGAGGAAGAAAAAGGACATCTCCAAGGTGAAGTGCTTCCATTGTGGGGATCTAGGTCATTATGCAACCAAGTGTCGTAGGAAGAAGAATAAGGGAGAGGCTTCTAACTCCAAGGCAGATCTGGCTAAGGCGGAGAAAGAAGTCAAGACTGATGACGACTGTGACATGAGTGCTCATGCACCTCTAGAGAAGAGGTGGGGAGACATCGAGTTGTAGTCAGGAGGACTACAGAAGATGAGGGGCGGGATCCTTGAGGTACCCAAACTCTTGGATCATATCTGACTATAGAAGCCTCAAATGACAGTAGCAGGATGACAAATGTTGGTAGAATCAAGATGCAGATGGAGAGACAAGGCAGTGCTATAATGTAGAGGTTTGTAGCAGTGTAGTGGGGGTTGCAAAAGTGCAAGAGGCACATAGGTGTTTGTAGCAATGCAGAGGCAGCAGAGGGAGCACATGATGCAACAGAAGTAGCTTCAGCATCAGGAGGCTTCTAGACTGACAAGGATGTCAGTATTTGGGTAGATTAGTTACTTACTTCTCGGTAACTGAGTTGCATTGTGGCAGTTAGCAGTGGTAATGCTATGGGTAGCATGATGTAGCATGTTGAGAGAGATTTTCAGTGTAGATGCAGTGTTGAGAGGAAGGACCAGCAGCAACACAAATGCAGAGGGAGATGTAGTAAAGATGTAGCAGTGGCAGTGGCAGAGCCATAGGCAATAGTGCAGGAGGCAGTAATGAAGTGAATGTTGGGCAGCAGCCCAAGCATGAGCACAGGTATCGGTGCTGGAGGTTCAATGTGATGTTCAGTGGTGGAGCATTACTAGAGCACATTCCTCACTAAGAGGGAGTATTGATTTGTGGTAGCATCGGATGCGCTCTAGCCATGAAAACTGGTGGAGAGCTTAAAGCACATGAGATCTCCAAGACCCAAAAATGGTTTGGGGAAATTCCACCCGATTAGAGAGATATTAAAATAATTAATATTTTTAATGGACTTCCTAAGTCTAAACTTAGGAAAATTAAAATATTAATGGGTTTTAATATAAAAGTAGGTGAGAATGTTCTAAATTACACGGATCAAGAAAAATCTAATCTTAGAAGTTGATTAGAGACTTAATCTCAGTCGTTGAAGACTCAACAGGAAAAGTATAAGAGGAGGCTTGAGGGTTAGTTGGAGATACACCAAGATTGATCAATCAGTTTGATTTTATGGAGCGAGGTTTTCTAAGAAAATTCAAACAAGTGATTTGAGTTGCAGCGAGGGGTAGTGAGTACATAGTAGAGAGGCAGAGATAGTTCCAGAGGGCCAGCACATTGATTGAGGAGGCTACGCAAAGGCAGCAGGAGCCACGCAGAGGCAGTTAGAGACTGCATAGAGGCTAGGGGGCCTACATGGGTGATGCAGAAGGCCAGAGAGATGATGCAGAGAGGCAAAAGGCTAAAACATAGGGTTACAGATCTACGCAGAGGTTAGCAAGGTTGACACAGAGCCTTGGAGAAGCACAGGAAGGATTTTCATGGGGAAGACTAGTGTTGAGAAGCTAAATATCTGCTTCTGAGAAGAGGTATTACTACCATGTAGAAATCTATGTTGGGTGAGCCAGTTTGGCACCCTAGTTGTACTCAAGAAATATGATTAATAATAAAACCCTCAGAATTGTTGCACGGTTTGTTCCCGCATTGGGTTTTTCTGGGGACGATTGTCCAAAAATAATGGTGTCCCTTGTGTGTTTGTCCATTATTTGAGTTGATGATCTATATATTAGTTGATACTGCATTTGTGTTTATTTTTAGTATTTATATGGATAAATAACTTGTTAAGGAATAAATAAGTAGGTGAAACAAACCAAATAATGCAGTAGGAATTTCTGACGTGTCAGACTTAGAAATTTCAACACGTATCTGAGCTTTGTTATACAACAAGGCCATCTGCAAGGAATTTAAGGGTAGATATGTGATAGAAGGCATTGATTCATCCCTATGGATGCTCCAAAAAGGAAGGTTGTAATCTAGATAATGAGGTCGAGTGAGATCAGACCTAGCCAAGGTTTATTAAAAAAGCCACTTTGGGTCTAGGCTGTTGTAGTAGTTTGTTGAGGCACAATAGGAGAAGTTTGTTGGAAATTGGAGGCCAAGACCTCCACAGTAATTTGGCATAATGTAGGTTGAGGAAAATAATATTAGTCAACGTACAAAAACTGATCAAGTGAACCCTAGTTATAGGGAAGAAGGAATCCAAGAGATTTAGATATAAAAGAAAAGGCTATAGGGAAGAAGGAATCCAAGAGATTTAGAAATAAAAGAAAAGGCTATGTAGTTTTAAAAGGTCATATTTGTGGGTAAAGAGGAAAATCTAAGGAATGAGAGTTTGTGCATGAGGGACAAGGTTGATCTTTGGTTCAAATCTACAACAAGAGTGAATAAAAGATAAAGGAGTATATAAGCTCATATAAGAGGTCGAGAATAGCCAAGGTAGAGATCTAAAGGAGTAGATCATGCACAAAGGAAGTCTGTAGCAACATAAGGAATTCAAGCTACAACAAGGACAACAAGTACTAGTGTATTGTGAGCTAAAGGAATCAACCTGTGTGAGTAGATATCTTGTTAATTTTCTTTTGTTTATAGGGAAGATTAAAGATCTCAAGAAGAATATTTCAAGCCCTAGATTAGTCAAGCATAAACTGTGTGTTTTTATATACTATATATACTAGATATAGTAGTTATCTGAAGGGCCATGATCCCTGGTATAGGAGCCCCATGTTTTCTTATTGATGGACTAATAGAAAATGAGACTTTGGGCTTAATATATCTATGTACTTTATTGATTTCATTGTTGTATATTTCTATTACGAAGTGCTTGTAAGTTGGGGGTTCCTAATGTGTTTATGTGCATGGTTAGCCATAGACTAGATCTAGGGCTTGTTACCCACTATGTTTTGGGTGCTACCCCTAGGAGAATGTTTTTTCCAAGATGGTACTCAACAAGTAGCCATCATCCCCTTGTAGCCACAAACTAGCTCATTGTGCCATTTCTCCACCACCTGAGCCATCCATGTGGTCCATTTCCCATCTTCCATGATCGTATGTTTGAGGGTGGGTCTCCCGAACCTAAAGGTTTGCCTTGTCATTCAGAAATTGAGTATTGTAGTTTTTTTATCATGGACACTTATGGTCATGGATTAATGGTGGGATTCGACAAAAAGAATGAGCTAGGTCTGTGCTCTTGTCCCCCAGACCCCTTTTGATATTAACCTTGTATTCTAGTCTTGTGGAATCTCTTTTACTGACCATTTGGCTTTAGGGATACTATTTCATGGGAAACCCTTATTTTGGTTGCATGGTCCCACCCCCTTATCCGCATATATTACCCCTTTCCACTCATTATCACCCCATTCATCATTTCTCCCACCTGGGTCCACATTCCTCCACTCGGTCCACATAGGGCTAACTCACCCCTTCCCCTTGCCCACACCTTGGGTCAGGCCTGGAATGATGCCCCAGAGGTTGATGCAGCTAAAAAGAAAGATAAAATCATACTTGGCCACATTCAACAAGAAATGTACAACAAAGTGAAAAACATGGTCGGGACAAACACATTTAGCACATGGCCAAAAGCCAATACATAATCTCTACCCCATCATCATGGTTGTCACCCTAGTTCCTACAGGTTCTATGAGCCTCCTTCATCATATAAGAACCCATGGTTGTCCCAACACTTGGTGGGAAATGAAACACACTACCTTAAAAGGGGTATTCATTGTTATATCTTATGTGTCATTCTCCTACCCCTTGAGCCCTGAGTAGTTAATCAAAGAAAATCATAAGGAAAAAGGAATATAAAGAGGGGTGGAAAAATCAAGTTTGGGGCACCTCATGTACCACGATTTCTCCCTCCTATACATTATAAACCCAAGTGTGGGCTTCCCTTTTATTAGCTACGCTTTTACCCAAGAATGTGGCCCAAGTATTCCCCTTCTCATCCACTACTTCAGTCACCTATCTATCACATGCCACCACATTTTGAAGGATGTACCTTGAACATATTATCCCCTTTAGAAGTAGAAACCACCTAATAGGATACTTGGTTAACCCCATTTTGAGTTTAGGAGACATTGTCATCCCGAAGGGTAGGCCATTATGAATTCCCCACCTATGGTCCATGGTTGGTAAGCTCATTTACTAAATTTCACTAATGAATTGTTGTACTAGAAGGCTAGGGGACACATTAGATCTTAGGCAGGATTACAGATGGTTTCCATCTTAGGTTTGATCTCCCTATATAGGGTCTTAGTACTCCAGAGGGCTACATTGGCATATGTAAGGTGTGTGTTGAGAGCCATGGGCCTCCACAATAGGTGAAAACACTCCATGCATCCCTGAGGATTGTCAGAGATGCTCGAGATACTCCCATTGGACGAGGAAGATGCACCTGGTTCGCCTATGCCTAGTCAGTCCCAAAGATATACCATACACTTGGAAACTGACCCAGGACTTGTAGAATGATGTGACATCCCCTACACCATCATCAGAGCCCTTTCATATAATCTACAAACATCTTCAACTCATTTGGAGACCCGTGAGGTTATTATTGTGCCCTCACACACATTGGGAGCACCACAGGTTTATTGTTTGCATAACAAGGGGCCAACCCCTTTTCCATCACTTTTGAGGGTCATAATCTTCACTATGGCACCCATGGACCTCATCATACCTATTAGAGGGCCCTAGTACATGCATAGATTATTATTTGACCTCTTGAGAGGCTTATTCTTTCATTTGTGAGCTAGTTTAGTGGGCTTGTCACCAAAAGTTAGATAATTAGCACATTATTTTATTTTTAGGGCTTATGTAGGCCATAGAGACTAATTCAAACTCCTCATTAGTGTATAAATACAAGTGAGATGAGTTCATTTTCTTCTCATCACTTTGGATGGTATCTCTTCTCTCTCTTGAGAATTTCGCACTTTTTCCCTGAGGATGAATTAGAGCTTTATAGATGAATTTTGATGTGTCATTTGGTTTATCTTATCTTGGAGATTATTTATTGTCAAATTGTGGATGGTTGGATATATTATATTACATGTAAGTAAATGTTTTTAATTCTATTCTTGTTTTACTTTGTCATATATATTGGATTGGGATTTTCACTATTTTTAGGGCTAATTGTTGCATGCATTTATTGCTTAAATTGTGGAATTTTGTGTCTATATAGAATCTCTCAATGTATGGGCCATGTAATTTGAATGAAATCTCCTAGGGTTAATTATATCAACAAATTTATCTTGATAAGCCTTGCACATAGAATTATAAAAGCTGCAAAATTGCATCTCTTTAACCTAGAAGGCTAATGAAGTAGTCTTGAGGCCTCCTTCACTAAGAACCAAAGGTACTCATTCATTTTTATCATAGAATCCATTATCCCAAGACTAAGGCACTAATATACCAAGAGGTGGTCACCTAAAATAAAATCTTTTTCACCTTTCCCTAGGTCTAGCAAAGTCGGGTCACCTAGGGCATCATTTTCCCAAAAAAATAGCCCTCCAAAAAGTTTGATCTCCTAGCCTCTCCTACAATAGTGTCTCCTCAAGACCTCCTCCAACTTTGAAGCCATTCCGAAGGTGGAGTTGTGAGAAAAGCCAAGCTCTAGCTCTGAGATCAAACTTTCCCCTAGTATCCCCAAGGCTAAAACCTCATAGGATCAATTCAACACTTTTAAGTGAGTATTCTTTCTTTGATCCTCCCCCCTCCTTTTTTGGGTTAACAACATCATTGGTTACTAAACTCTTACCTTCTAACCTAGGACGGGTCTACTGGGTCCCATGTGGTCTCGTTCCTTTGAAAAGAAAACTCTTCAAGATCTATCCAGGATACAAATTTAAATAAGGATTTTAGGGATTGGTATACTCTTTCACAAGTCATATTCCCTAAACTTAATCCTAAATCTTCCCATCCTTCTCCTAGAAGACAATTTACCTTGATTAGAAAGAAATCAAGCTCTATCCTTTAAACTCTTCTGGAAAGGGATCATTTGGGTCACTCCACATCCCACTTATTGATTTATCCTTCATTAGTGACTACATAATATACAGGGTCTCCTCCAATTGGTGAAAGTTCATAAATAGTAGGGAGCCTTAACTGAGGTGACAGTGGGTTAAGCCTCCATTTCTTGGCCTTGGTCTAGCATTTACCATCTAGGGTTTCCCTTTAGGTCCCTTGCTAGTTTGAGTGATAACAAGACCGATGGAAAATCCAACATGGTATCAAAGCCACTTTGCAAGCACGTGGATCAGAGTGTGCACAGGAAGAAACTACTAAACATGGAGCATAAGGTTCAACAAAGAAGGTGCCTTTGTTTGGACATGTTAGCTTCAAGTGGAAAACTTGTTAATGATGAGATAATATCTTCATTGAGTTGTGGAGTTACACATCTAACAATAGGGCCATGTTTACATGAACTATTTGACCTAGGAGAATGAGATCACTTGTAGAGTTCAGTTGCAGTGGTATAGAGTTGATTAGACCCAGTGTCCAACCACAACTTAGGACTGACTTTGGAAGGACACAAGTCTAGTAGAAACTCTTTCCAAGAGGGAAATCAGAATGAGTTAATTGAGGTTGTGTAAACTCAAAAGGAGTCTAAATTAAGAGGGAGACTGCAACAGAATGTCAACCACCCAATGGATGTCTGAATCTTTAGGTTCTAACAAAATTGAGGTGTTTTCATTCCATGCAAGGATAATCACAGACCATGTGAGAACATTCATGGTGGTGCAAGGAGAAGCCATGTTGCATGAGAGGGAATTCATGCACCATGCAAGTTAAATAATTATCAAATACTAAAGAATGCATGGCACATGCAAGGACTAATATTACTATGCAGGGGAAATGCATGACTCGTGTGTTGAAGAATCTAGGGAAATTTAGGTTAATAAGATTCTTCTTCCTATGATAACTACTTGTGAGGTACTTTTTACTTTTTCTTATTAGCACAATCTTCTCTTGTTATTATTAGAGTGTGTTTACTCACTTCATCAAATAGCTACCAAAACAAAAGAGACAAGAATACAAGATGTTGGCTCTCTTCTAGGGCTAAAACCTCTCACTCTTTGAGAGGAAAACTTGCACAAATTCTTCTTATAGAGATTCCAATTGATGAATACCAAGACCATGACCCTTGACCTATTAGGCCACTCCAAGACCAAGACACTAATCCTCTTCTTTTTCATTGCTGAGATCATCATCATTGCTGCAACACTGAGGCCATCAATACTACACCACCAAGATCTTCATTACTGTTGCAATATCAAGGCCATCACTGATATCATTACTATTGGAACATTGTTTCACCTTCATAGAGATATTTTATCATAACAACGAGATCTTGTACTGAGATATGTACATATAGGAGTGTTGCATCTAGATACACCGAGATCATGAACTTCCATCAATATCATGACTATGTCTATATAATTACTTTTATGCTGAGGTTATAACTGTATTTGGAATGTATGTCGAGACATGTAGGCTGAGATAGAGTGTGTCACTGTGGGATCACCGATATCCTCATCATGTGATTGTGTCTAGAGAGTATGTTGAGAGTGTATTACTGAGATATCTTCATCACGCATATGCCGAGACTATAACTACATATTAGTATGTCGAGACAGTGGTAATTAATAATGCTAGGAGGCTGAAACATCACCTCTATGATACCCATCCGAAAAACAAAAAGATCTTTCTCCATTCGAAAACCTGAGCTATTGTACTCATCCAAAATTTCTGAACCACTATACTTATCCGATATTTCATAGGATCTGAGTTCTATCTGCATGTAATGTGGATCTCACATGCATATATAAAGTGGTTAGTCATGCATATAAGACAACATAAGAGAGGGAACCGTTGTGTCTCCTTAGTTGAGTCGACATGACTACGTTTTACATTGTTTGGAGGTTGACTTCTTCAAGAGGGATTGTGCTTGTCTTTAGCGAGTTGTTATAAATTTATATAGACTTGTATATAGGCTCAAGAAGAGCTTATTCATATATGATATTGAATATTTGACTTATAAATCTTAAGTCTCTCAATGGGAGCCATTAACAAATAAACCTCTTTCTCATGAAACCCATGCAGCAAGGCATATGTTGGGATGGGATCTCCTGGGTTAATTTTGGGGAAAAAGCACAAGTTTTGATGTAAAAAGATGTAATGTCTACGCGAATTGAGGACGCAGAGCGCGGAGTTAGTTAAGAGTCAAAAATGGTTTTACCCTCATTTATGTAAACATGAGTTGGTTTTGAAGATCTACCCATGGTCCGTGGACCATGGGATTGTATAAGTAGGTGTGTCTTAGAGAGTCTAAGGAACATCTATGTATTTGTCTATGGGTACTATTATCACTCATATTTTCCTTAGAAGCTATAGGAAGAAGGAAAGGGGTCTGAGGTAACCACAAACCAATATTTTAAGTACAAAATCTAGCCAATCTGTACTCAGAGAGGGCTCTCTCTTTAGGATTTAGCTTTGTTTTATGGGATCTTAGGCTAGTTATGAAAGCTTGTAGGGGATTTTGGTTGGGTGGTGTAATTCTGGTAACAGATGGATAGAACAAGGCCTTCAAGCCATTGGGCTATGGAGTCAAATCAAGTGATAGCTCAACTGGATCAAATCAAATTACTAAAGGGAAAACTCACAGGGCAAGGTAGTAAAACAAAAGGCAAATTCCAAGTTCAGATGGATGGATGAAATAGTAATAAACAGGGAGAAAGGGAAATGAAGAATCCTTTAACCGGGTTTAATATGCAGAATAGAGGGTACTCATTAACAAGGATCAATCAAGTATTCTTTATTAAATGGGTCACTGTGATAAACCATGAAAGCAAGGGAGCATTTAAGAATTCCCTAACTATGATAGTCTAAAAGAAAACATTAAGAAAGATAAACCTTTTAAAACAGATTGCAGCAAAGCAACTTCTGAAATATCATTATTTCGTTTATCATTCAGATTTCATGAAAACACATGTAATTATTAATGAACAGAAGGGAAACAGTAAAACACAAGAGATATAGAATACTTATTTGATTTCTGTTTGACACAAGTATCCTGTAAACTGCCTTAGCTTTATTCCTTGATCCAGCAAGCCATACAAATGTTGGTACAATAGCACTTCAATTCCAAAAGAAAATGTCAATAGAAATGTTGTAGAATCCACACCTAATACTTCGAATAAAGAAGTATTTATACAAAATTTACATCAAAATATCTCATAACTAAATGAGATTTATTCTAGGAAAATAAATATCTATTTACACAAATATAGAGACAGATGGTCTCGAATATAGTGACAGATAATGAACTGATTTTTGTTGTCCCTATTTTTGTTGAAGGAGCTGGAGGCATGCTCTATAAATCTACATCTTGTTGTTGTCTTAGTAACTCTATGTTGTACATCTGATTTGATCTTTTTAACTGATACTCTTCACCTGTAATTGATACTCTTTACCTGTTCACCAATATTCATCCTTTTTACCAAAATTTACTGTGGTAAATATTTCTATTTACCTCACTGTTTACCATGGTAATTTATAGGATGTCAGTCATGCTGGACCACCAATCATCCTCTGGTATTCTTGTTTTTTTCAGCTTCCTGTAAATTTCATCTGCTAAGGGCAGGTAATCCAAGTCTTTATGGGGAGCATTGACTGGAGCTACATTGAGGGCCACGGGGGTTTCCATTTCTGGTTCTTGTGGATTCATAGATAAAAATGGGGTTTTCTGAGTGAGATAGGTGAAACAGGGGTTGTGGGAGTCTTTGATTTCAAGCCTAGCAACTAAATTACACTGGAATTTTGGGTTTCAACTTAATTGCAGCGGAAATTTAGTATTTAACAGGGTTTCTGGGAGAAACTAGTAAATACCTATATTTAAGCGACTGGCAATGGTGTACTGGTTGACTAGAAGCACTCCATGGACTGGAGCAACGTCGGGCAGCAATTTTCAGGGTGGTTAATTATTTTGGTATGAGTTAGTCGATTTCTATGTACTGGCTGCATGCATGCGTTTTTCAAAATAAGGACGAAAAATGGATTAACTTTGGTTTTATGCAAAGTCAAAGTTTTTGGTGGGTTTCATGACACGGACAGGTTACGTCAGCAGGGGTGACTTGACATTTTTTCTTTAGTGGGAGGTGATAAGAGGGTATCATCACACCGCCTATGGAGGGTAAGTGGTATTTGGGGGGAGCCGCACGATTCCATACATTGCTTGACACATAGCATCGACACGGTTCACAAAACCGCTCACATCGCATGCTAAAGGTCGACCAAAAGGCCCTCACAATATGAGTGAGGGTCGTTGGATCTGAAGGATCCAATCAGATGGTAGTTGGGGTAATGACATGACTGATGTATAACAGGGGCAGGCCTGATATTAATTAAAATACTTAATCATATCGGGGGCGATTTGATTGGTCGTTGAGTTATTAATTAGTCCTGATGAATTAATTAATTCTCATTAGCATGGGGGGAGGTCGGGTTCTTAATTAACTATATATTAGCTAATTAATCCCGTTTATTATTTGATTTACGGTTATATTTAACCATCGAGGTGGGATATGTAAAAATATGGGGTTCTGTATAATATATTAATATGGGCATGGGTAATGTCGTTTTATTCAGGAATTACATAATAATAACATTAGTGGTTAATATAACCAAATGAATGGGAAAGCGCTACGTCTAATGTTTTCCAAAAGTATTTCATTATACAACATTTATAACTTAGGCTAAACGAATATGAGGGTTTTGAGATATGGAAATGTTTTTAATTTCCCTAAGTAAATAGGATTTTACTTAGAAAGAGCTTTATCAAGGGAATGAATGATCTTATGGAGGGGTAAATGTTGATGAATGGGATTTAAGTAATTTAAGCCTTTCAAATTAGTGGGCTGAGGGTCTAGTCCCTCCAAAAGTCAGAGAAATACTCCAAGCCCCTCTAACTTGTTTATAGGTACCTTTAGCACTTAGGGGTAATTAGTGAATTTTTAGGGGAAAATGAGTGAGGAAGTTAATTAATTTGACTTTGTCTCCTTGATGTGTTGTCTCCAATGTGAGTTGTGCTTTGTCCAAGTGATGAAAGCAAAAGATTTAAGCATTAAACTTAACCATTCACCACACATCTATTCTGCAACTATCATCTACTTATCCTCCCTACTTTATCCTAGCATTTTCACTTCTTTATTAGGGTGCACTTAGATTGGCAAACCCTTTTTACACTTTCTTTTCTTTTACATAGTAATAGCTATCTAAATCTATACTTATTACATCCAAGTGCTCAGATTAAATTGTTGATCTCCTTTTATTCTCTCTACCTATCTACTTATCTGCCAAGATTAAACTGTTTGGTCAGATCTTTATTATCTATATCTAAAACATGAAATTGAAAACATGGAATAACCAAGATTAAGCTATTTGGTTACCATGGATTGTGGCATAAGTAACAAGTTGCACACAATCTTTATTGTACAAAGTAAAATAGTAGTGGCATTTGGTCTTGCACACTTTCCTGGTCTTTTCTTTTTGTTGGGGTTCATTTTCTTTCATTTTTTCGACCTTTTCTTTGTTTTTTTTACCCTTTGATTTTCTTTTAGGGTATACCCTCTTTACATTTTTTAATTTCTTGATTTTTCACAAATATGAAAAACCTTTGCAACAAGTAACGGTATGAACATATTTCAAAACTAAACGAAGTCAATCATGATATATGACACCTATTGGTATAGGGGCATAATAGGTACAACGAAAGGAGTCTAGCAGATAGAAGTAAGTCCTAAAGGGGGAAAAGGCTCTGCAGCGGAGTGCGCGGACCCCTGCAACTAAGTGCGCAGGGAAGTTTTGAGTTTGTAACCTTATACTGAATATCAATAAAGAAGATTGTTGGAAAATTCATATGTTTTATCTCTTTACTTCTGTTATGTATGATCGTGATATATGTTGTGATGAAATGATGTCTTTATAAAATAATGATGTATTGATGCACGAATTTAGTTGATCCATCTTATTAACTGAACGCATTTAATGTTAAGTGATTACGCGAATATTATAACAATTTTGAGAGGTTTTTCGGCGTAAATCACATGATATTTCATTTGTCGATGCGTTTCGAACCAACCAGTGTGGTTCATCGCCAGGACAAGTTGAAGAAACAGATCAAGCTATGCATGTTAATTAGACAAAGTAGACCTCCAACGGCTATAATTCATGACCAGGAAACGACTATATTGACTGACGGCTAAATTTGACTGGGGAACAATTAGATGGACTAGGACGAGGTGCATAAAAATAAGTTAATTTAATTTATCAAATAGGAAGTTAGTTATATTATCAATAAATTAAAAGTCAAAGGGCCTATATAATATATATATATATATATATATATATATTATATTATATATATATATATAATATATATATATATATATATATATATAGATAAAAGTAATATTTTAAATGATTATTAAGTTATTAGTTAGTTATAAATATATAAGATATAAAAGTCAAGTGCTAGAATCATATTTTAAATATATAAATGAAAAATAATTGTTTATCTAAACAATTATTTTCATTTATATATTTAAAATATGATTCTAGCACTTGACTTTTATATCTTATATATTTATAACTAACTAATAACTTAATAATCATTTAAAATATTACTTTATATATGTGTGTGTGTGTGTGTGTGTGTGTGTCCCTTTGACTTTTAATTTATTGATAATATAACTAACTTCCTATTTCATATATCAAATTAACTTATTTTTATGCCCCTGGTCCTAGTCCATCTAACTGTTCCCCAGTCAAATTTAGTCATTAGTCAATATAGTCGTTGCCTGGTCATGAATTATAGCCGTTGGAGGTCTACTCTGTCTATTTAACATGCATATCTTGATCTGTTTCTTCAACTTGTCCTGATGATGAACCACACTGGTTGGTTCGAAACGCGTCGACAAATGAAATATCACGTTATTTACGCCGAAAAATCTCTCATAAACTTGATATGGATCAAAAAAGCCTCAATTCAACAACCATAACACTTTCTGTTAGGTTTATTGAACACTTGGGTGGATATGAGCACATACTGATCTAAGAGTAATCTAAGGTGCGCATAAGTGTCTAATTGTTCTACTTAGGGTCTGCAAAGGCTGATCATAGGACTTCTCGAAGATCTAAAGACAATTCAAAGGGAATTGAAGTACCAAGCCTTAAGGGCTTACATATCTGTGCGGAGTTAGATCTAGGGCATAAAAAGACATCACACTGATCTCTGGATGTGGAAACTTGGTTCCAGCATCCTCCCATACTGCTTCAGGTGAGACTTCAGTCCGTGCTCTATGGATTGATGCCAAAAGGGCCAATAGTGTAGGGATTTGTTTGGCGCAACTAACTTTGAACGTGGGTCAAGCCCCCTTAAGCCAACATCATAACAAAAAAAATGTATTTCTTTTATTTCATCATTTACAAATATCATTTAATTATGAAGACCAAACCTAGTTACACTTTCTTCAACACTCCCTATTCATAATGGTACTTGATCATTCTCAATATGAAGATTTTCTCACAAGAAGAATCAGACTGGTAACCCATTTGTATAGCATCATAGTAACCAACATTGTTTCCACAGCAAGGCCTTGAATGACAACTCTATCTCTCATCAGATTAGAGTGCAATGTTGGTGAGACCAATGACTATAAACACCTTCATCATTGTCTCTCAAGGTACATACCCACCCAAGTGTTCACTGAGTATGACCTTCTAGGACTATTCTTCTCTTGGGTTCCCAACCCTCAAAGAATATCAGTCCTCTTGCCTACTCTTATCTTGGATGCCCTACACATCCACAAAGAGCATCAGATGCCAAATGATTACCCAATCCTCCATTCTTTCTTCCCAAGTGAAGACAAGAATGTTGTGTCTATCTCTTCCTCTCAACTAGGGAAGATATGTCCATTCTTGTAAAGGAATGTACCCAAGCTCCTTCTGACAAGGAACTTGCCCAAATTCCCTCTTGATTAGGTACTTGTCATAGCTCTCTCTCAACTAGGGACTTTCCTTTTCATCAACAACTTCTTCTTCGTGGGTCCTTCAGCTACTTGATCAATTTCTTTTCTTGATGTCATGAAATTTAGTCAAGCTTCTTTCTTGTAGGTAATTAGCCATCGATCACTTTCCTTTTTGGTTCATCATGTCATTCCTTTCTCCATGGAAAGTGGCCTTATTGATACATATATGGAACCTTCTTCATACGGCTACTTATTTATCATCGTTCTTCTTTCAATATTTCCATCCACCACATGAATGCTAGTTGTATTTTCACTTACAACTCTTGTTCCAATAGCCTTGCATGAACTCATCCAGATATTATTCAAGGAATCAAAACACAACATTAAATCAAATTGTACCTTTGGGGATGTTTATTCATCATGACATCTTCTTGTAAGTTTCAACATCATGCATACATGTTGAAACATCTACCAAAGATATCCATTGTCAAGGGTCTCAATGTTTTTTTTCATACTTCCATCAAAGTCTTCACATCTTTCCGAGAGATTTCCTAGTCAAATATTGTTGGTCTTTTGGATGTTGATTGCCTTCATCATGGTTGCATATCTCACGATCTCTTCCTTCCTCATACATTCCATTCCCAAGAGATTTCAATCAGAGTTTCTTAATTGTAGTCAACCACCTCATACTTCATATGAGGACATATTATTTTGTTTTCATCTAGTGTGACTTATGCCTTCCTCCATCCTTTCAGAGGAGGAGATCCTTTTTCTCTTGATCATGGTTCTCAAGATAAAAGTAGTGATCCATGTTACCTACAACCATACGACATGACTTTATAATATTAAATACAAGAATACATACCTCATTTTACTTTTAGGCCATCTAGGCTTCTTTCAATAGCTTTCTTGATTGAAAAGATCTTCAATTCCTTAATCTTCTTCATCATACCATCATCCCATGAATTCCATAAGCTGGAGTACCTGATGAAACAATTTCTTCCTCTCTAGATTAGTGATCCCTCTGATGAGGATTCCATCAGAGAATATTGAGGATCTTACACATCCCCATCTAGCAGATGTTTCCTTTTTGACTTGATGTATGATTAGCCTTGTCCTGGATGACTTCTTCCTTTTCTTCAATGTCCAATGAGGTTCCCAAGATCTATATCCTTCATGGATTTTTCCCTTGTTGATTCCCCTAGTGATGTCACGAGCTCTTGTTTCTAATGCTTCCATGCTATATCTCATTATCATGGTTATATCTATAACAAAATACTTAGGAGCTTATGATAGGACCCTTTTGTGAGGGATATCAACTCGATCATAATAGAGATCTATTACTCCCTCTTTCCTTGGCCCTTTTCTTCAGCTTCCTCCATCTTTTTGATGATATGAGCTTCTTTCCATAATTTTTCCATAGCCTTGAATCTTAGCTATACTATTCTATCTTGTTTGAGGACCAAACTTCCCTTTCCTTTCTACACATATTTGAGTCCTTTAACCTTCAACGCTTTTTCCCTCAACTTGTCTTTTTCTATATAACATAGAGACCACAAGTTTTTGAATGAGGTAACTTTCTTGTCATTTGTTACATTGCTTATCGGTTAGTGCATTTCAGAACAATGATGATTATCTTCTTATCATCTCTCCCAAATCTCCCAATTTAGATCTTATGAAGATATTCCTTCATTATTTGATACCTTCAATCAAGTCTAAGTGATATGACCTTCTTCACTGCATTTTAGAGAGTATATCTTCTAGCATTTCATATATCTCTTTTATGTCTCCTCTCCTAGTACATAGGGATGAGAGGACCTTTGACTTTTTCATAAGAATCCTATGAGTCCCTTGATCCTTTTTCCATGCGTTCAAAAAATTCTTGACCATTAGAGATTTTCCATAGATATCAATGGCTTCTCTTACGAGGACTATATTCATCCTCCCCTTTTTTTTATGCAAGGAATATTTTTAACCCAACCAATTTATAGATCTCCTTGCAAACACAAATTCATTTAACTAAACTTGATTATAAAATGAAAGATGCTTACTTGAAAAGTGAAGATGAACTCTTCTACTTGATCACTTTGGTGATGGTTGAAGAAGATGTATTAGAGCTTCCTCTTGGATGATCTTCTTCCAGATGAAAAATCCTTTCTTTAAAATCATAGCCTTCTTTAAAATCATAGCCTACTGCATCATAGCCTTCTTTAAAATCAAATGATTCTCCAGACTTGGTTTGAAATTGATTTAAATTATGAGTCTCCTGATCCTCCTGTGTCAGGAAAATTTGTTGATCACCATTTAAACCCATTAGATTAATTTGTGTGTCCTCTGCAGGTTCATTTGAGGTTGAGGCTTCAACATAATTCTCTTGAAATGGGGGTCTAATGTTCTGATCAGGGCCAGTCCTTCCAGCAGTAGGATTTTGACTCTTTCTAAAGTTTGGGATTCTTGTTGAGTTACTTGGTTGCCCTTCCCAGGATGACTTTCTTTCAATGGTCTCCACTCTATCTCCTAATCCGTCCATACCTT
Organism: Pinus taeda; assembly: GCA_000404065.3. Classification (NCBI taxonomy): domain Eukaryota; kingdom Viridiplantae; phylum Streptophyta; class Pinopsida; order Pinales; family Pinaceae; genus Pinus; species Pinus taeda. The sequence goes on along the minus strand of APFE031270091.1, from coordinate 183,101 downwards.
TAATGATTGCATCTAATTTTTTCTCAAATGCTGAAGGTTCTTCTTTGAATGTTGTTCTTCTTTCAGTTCTAGCCCGGTTTCGTTTGGCAATCAAGTTTGCTTCTACACTAACAGCTACATTCTGCATGTCTGCTAGGCTTAATGGCGCTCTTTCCCTCAACTGATATGCCATGTATGAATCAAATCCATCAGGGAATTTGATTAAGGCTAAGTCAGGAGGAGGTCTAAGGTTCTGAGGAATGGCACTATAGACATTATTGAACCTCGCACAATAGTCTTGAACGGTTTCTTGTGGGCCCCTTTTTAAATTTTCATATTTAGTTAAAATGTGTAAAGGGTCTTTCTTCTTTTCCCATCTGTTTAAAAAGGCTTGATATAGGGCCTCAGGGTTGGCTATAGAGTTTGCAGCAAGTGTCCTAAACCAGGTCCTCACATCACCAGTTAGGCTTTGGACAAACATTTTCATTCTCACATCATCATCATCAATTTCATAGTTCTCAAAATAATCTTGCATTTTCTTGGTGTGCTGTTGAGATGTATAGGAATTTGTAGCATCAAAATAGTTAATCTTTCTTTGATAATCTTGGGGCATAGCCCATGGATTGGTAGGCAACTGTAAAGGAGCATAACGGTTGGCCATATTTACAGGGATAAATGGGGCAGCAGGAAGAAATAAAAGGGTTGGAACAAGGGGGACAAGAATGGAAATATGGGTAGTGGATGGGGGAGTGGAAAGTATGCTTTGAGGTGTGGATGAAGAACTTGGAGAAGCTGTAGTATTGACAGAAGGGACTGTGACTCTTCTAGGAGAAAGTTTAGATTGTGTAAGGTTTTGGTGAAGTATATCAAAGTCTGAATCAACAGTTTGTAAGTTTTCTTGTCTCCTAAGGGTTTTTGGGATTAGGTTAGGATTTTCAAAGATAGCTGGGGGATTAGGATCTGGATTGGATCTGGTGTAACTAGTTTTCTTTTTTGGAGCCAGCTTCTAAATCTATTTTTAGTATTTTTGCTTGAATGTGTTTAAAGCAGGGAAGCTAACCTTTTCTTGATTCAGAAGTTCCCCAGCGAAGTCGCCAATGATGTTATCACTCAGGTTGTTCCCTGGCTCCAAGAGGGAATATGGCCGAGGTAACCACTAACCAATATTTCAGTTGCAGATCCTAGCCAATCCGCAACTAGAGAGGACTCTCTCTTTGTGATTTAGATTTGTTTGATTGTGTATTAGGCTAGTTATTAGATACAATTTTTGTTTGGTGTTTGGAAGATGACATTCAGTAGAACAAGGCAGTAAGTTGAGAGAAGTTCAGACCATTGGGTTGATGGAGTCTAATGGAAATAAACCTCTGGGTATGGTTTCCTTGGCAATAAGAAAACTACAGAGCAAGAGAATTAAACACAAAACAACTTTGAAGCTGAAATAAGATGAAATGAAGTCAAGGAATGAAAGACAGTCAAGAATCTTTCATTTTGTTAACAGAGGGAAATTGTATAAACATTATCAGGTAGCAGTTAAGAATTCCTTGATGATATTTAGAGTGAAAGAACCAGGGAGACAAGAGAAATCATGAATTTTTGCCTATGCTAGTCCTGTGGAAAACATAATAAATTACAGGAATTGAACACAGAGTACAACAAAGTAAATTCTGGGTTATCCTTCTTTCCTGTAACTTAGAACATGATATTTAGATGATAAATAAGACACAAATACAGTAACATAAGAGTAAAGAAGACTTATTGATCCATGTATTAACACGAGAATTCTGCAATATATCCTTTTGCCATCGATTCCACAACCAGTAAGTTCACGAACAAAGCATTCCAGCAATTTTTATTTCTGAAGAGTTCTAAAAAACATACAGCGCAAGTCCAGCATGATATTCACCAGCAAACAATAATACATCTCTTTAGAAAGTATTTATAGAAGTTTACAAATATCTTGTAGGAAAATATCTGGACATAAATTTATCCATCTACTCTAGCAGAAGCAATAACTAATGTGGAAAAAACCGCGCAGCAATAACTGAGGAAATAAATGTGCTTTACTGGCTGTTGTAGGTGTCCTGTTTGTTGTTGACCTTTTGACTCTGATAGTCGGTTGATGACTGCTTTCCTGATGTGTTGTCCTGTTGTGCTGTCCTTTTCCACCTGTGTCTGAGCCTATTTTATCTTTTAGTGCGAATCTTCTCCTCAACTGATTTGATTTTCCCTGACATTTCCTTTTAAATGTAATGCAAATAATTTTCAAAAAGGAGAACTCAACTTATTTTGGCAAGACTTCAAGCATGCTCTGCCACCACTGGTCTGTTGGTAATTGATGCTTTCTTAATTTAAGCAATGTCTCATCGGCTTCAGTGTACCTGTAATAATTGGGCCAGACTTGAAAGAGATGTGCTACCTCATGCTCAATAAAAAAACAAATCTTCCAGTTTATCATATAAACTTTGCCCTATGGGAGGGACTGTCTCTTCTGTGCTACTTGATGAAGCTGTAATCTGATTTTGCACATAGGTATTTAGCCTATGAGCATACTGTTCTTGCTTTAACAACTTCCCACTACTAGTGACTAGGCTAGGTAGACCTTTGCTTTGTAACATTGCAAATTTATGTTTGAAGGCTTCTATATCTGCCTGCATTTCCTAGCATTTTCTTTCTATTGTCTGCACAAAATTTCTCATAGTTAGCACCTTTTTAACTCTTAAAATAGTTTTGTCCTGTTATGAATGTCCAGGGATGCTAACTATTCACCGGTATGAGTATTCAAAAAATGAATCATCTGGTTGGCTTGCTCAGGCTTATTGGCCAATAATACCTTGGCCTTTTGAGTTTCATACTGAGCCACTCCTATCAACTCTGTCTGATCAAAACTAGTTTGTATTGCTATCCACTGATTAGCAATAGCTTGGCCAATCTTATCCCACAAAATTGTCTTTATTTCTGTCAGGGTTCTATGGAGAGTGAGGTCCTTCTCCAAGGCCTTTATTTTCTTCTCTAGGGCCTTTACTTCCATGGTCTTCTCTACAACAGTCATCTTTGATTTGTCATAACTAACCTCAATTTTGGCTAGTATTTCCTTAGTCTCCTTGAGCTCTGCCATCTGGGTCTCCAAGGCCTTTATCTCTTTCATCATTTCCTCCATGCCTATACTAGTCTCTTGCGATGCACTTGCTATAGCTGCTATTGAAGTTGAAGCACCTGCTGCTGAAGCTGGATCCAAGGGAGGCGTTGTTGTAGTAACTATTGGAGGAGGAGCTGTTTGGGATGGTTGAGAGGCCAACTCTGGTTGTTTCCCTTGTAGAGCCTCTTCTAATCCTTTTTCTGTGTCCAACAGTCTTTGGTTCATCTTCATGAGCAGGCTGACCACATCCGCTTCTTCCTTTTGTTGTGCCACCTCTGTAGTTTGAGGATGTATGGTAGCTGGCAGCTTCAATTGTCTTCTCAGAGCTGCTATGTCCTCCTCCTTTTTCCTTATTAAGGCCTGCGTGCCTTTGGGATCCTTGGGATCATGTCCCAACTCTATAATGATTTCTTCCAAGGATTTTATCCTATTATCCTTGGCCATTGAGGAGGCTTTCTCCAGCTCTAGTTGGGCAGAAGTATTATACAAGGAATTTTGTAATCTATGGGCCATTAGGGCCTTATCTGCTAAGGTGGAGTATACCATTTCTCCAGCCTGTTTATGCAACTCAATCTGGTCTATTGGATGGATTTCTTTGGCAAGAACTTCCAGATTGGTTCTGATATAATCTGCAGCTGACTGTGGCTGCTTTACAGTGGGTCTGAAGTGACTAAGAGTCATCTTCCCTACTTGCATGTCATAGGCTGCCATTAGCCTTTGTTTATTTGTAGGAGCCATTCTTAATAATTGATTGTAAAGGTGAACACCAGTTCGTTTCTAGCTTTAATTTCAGTGAATGCTCGTTTGATATCCAAGCCCTATTGGGTTTGCTGCTTGGAGGATGAAACCTCCCCACCTGGCTGTCTCTCTTGCTCCTGCTGAAAGGAGCTGGCTGATGTATCCAAAACAGGAGGGATCTGCTATTCAGAAGTTCCCTCACCCCTGATATTGCCTATGGCATCTTCATTAAATTCCTCCTCGGAATAGGGGTTTAGCCTCTATCTCTTTTCCCCTTGCTGATCTGTAGGTGTCCGTGTGGATGTATCTTTAGGTTTGTCCCTCTTTTTAGTTCTTTCTTCATTGTGAGGGGTTTGCAGCATGGGGACTTCAAGTGCCTTCATTTGGGTTGAAGGGCCTTGTTCTTGACCCTTTTCTTGATTTATGGATTGTTGTTCTGCCATTGTACTCTGCTGTTCTGAATGCTCAATTTCCTTGCCTTTCCCTGCAGGTGGAATGGCCTCTTTAGCCGGTTGTTGTGAAGATGTAGCAGCTGATGTGCTTGCTGCAATATGTTGAGGCTGTGTGAAGGGGACCCGTGCAAAATAATCCAGGTCAATTCTTTTCTCATATTCTTTCATTTCTTTTTCTAATATTTCTTCTTCAGTTAGCTCTTCATCTAATGTGCCCTCTACCCATTCTTGTCGATTAGCATATTGTTCAATGTGGGGGATTGGCTGGTGCACACATCCTGAAAGCCTGTGTTTGACTCTTCTAAAGCTTATGAAATGTTCAGGGTCATATGGTGCCCAAATGAAACTTTTTTCAGCTTGAGCTCTTCGCTTAGCATCTTGTCTGCATCCCTCCATGCTTCTTCCCTTTTATTGAAAACAAAAGGACCCAATTGATGTCTAATTTCGAGCTGTGCTTTCTTGTTTTTTCCATGGAAATGAGTCAAATCTGCACCACTAAATTGCCTGAAATATTCCAAGGCAAAAAGTCTCATGGGGACATATCTTGGCAGTTTATAGGGAGGCAACTCACAACGATAAATTCTGATCGCTATGTGGTTTTGGTAGAAGTACCAATCACCAATGTTGTAGCCCCTTGAAAGATGTAAGATTCTTTGCATTTCAGCAGTGAGCCTGCCAGGAGGAGTCATCATCAATAGGCAAGTAGCTGGGTAGATGAACATGTCAACAAACTCACAATATGTGTAGGGAGAGAGGTGGAATTCATGGAAAACTAAGGTCAAGAAGACAACAGATCTTCTCTCTCCTTTTGAGTCTAGTCTCTTGAGAGGAACTTTGAAACTGTTAGGGTGATCGTACAGCAGTAGATGGTAAATGTAGGAGGTATACTTAAACACTCTTTCTCTCTCCATCATTATGAATTGCTCATGCATTTTGTTTTCTATGAAGGTGGCATAGTCATACATGACAGCAGGGGGATGTCCTGGAGTGAACATGGTTAATAGCACAAACACAGTTTCATCCACAAATTCTCCGGTTTTGCATCCTAGAATGTAGGAAATCATATCTACAAGGAGTCTGCCTGTTTCATTGAATGAGACTTGATGATAGGGTGGAGGATGGTTGGCCTGGCACTGTGGCTGCATGAACAATTGACCTACCCTTGATATTTTTGAACTAGAGACTTTGCACCCTTATCAAGCAGGAGTTTCATTTTAAGAGGAACCAAAGGCTGAGGTGGTTCAAAGTTTAGCATTTCATTTATGGATTGAGGAGTGATGTAGAACAGTACAGACCCATGTAGAGTGAGGATTGCTCTCTATGTGGGGTCATAGTTTGCATGACACAAATGAATGAATTCAGGCAGCAAATTGACTGATGGGAGGTAGTAGATGGGCATACTAGATTCCCAGATTCCCAGGATATCAGTGTTATTTCTGTGATTGTTTCTGAATTGACACATAGTTTTGAGGTGAGACTTGAGGCCCATCATATCCTTGATCCGGAAGTCCCTGTCTGCCAAAGGTAACCATTCTAAATCCATGTGTGGCGCATTCAAAGGAGCAATGTTGAGAGCCACTGGACCCTCCATGCTTCAACTGTTTGTGTTTTGATTGTAATATAGGTGTATGCAACAACAGGAAATAGGACTCTGGATGTGAGGTTTTTGTCAAGTTTTTTGGAGACTGAGTTTTATCTAGAACTGACCTCACTGTATAAAATTTATGGTTAAAAACAAATGGGGCAGAGTCTAGTAGGGTCTCTTAAATGAATTTGCTGGATTGCAAGCTCTCTGAGCAGAATGCGGAGGAAATGGGCTTGAATTTTTGACCGAAGGAGCGAAACTTTGCAGAGGGAAGTGGAAATTGAGGAATTCGTTTTAGAAAATAGGACAAAACAGAAGAAACATCGCGCTTGACAATTTGAATTCAATACTTGGCTAGTTTTGGAGTCTCTGCCAGCGAAAATGGGCTCGAAGTGTGTTCTTATGGCCAATTTGCAGAGGAGGGCGAAGTTCGCAGGTTTGCTTCGAATCAATAGCTCAGATAGTGCATACAAGGTGGTGAATGATAGGCAGGAGCACTTTTGGATTTGAATTATAGGTCTTTAGGCAATTTCAACAGCAAAATTTCGAAAAAACAGGGTTTTCAGGCGAAAAATGGGTAAATACCTGTTTTTATGGCGCAGAGGATAGTTAGTCAGGGTGACTTGAGCTGTGGAGTCGAGCTACGGAGCGTATTTGTAGGTTGGTGGACTATGCAACTTCCGGAAGCGGATTGGTCATAAAATCACATGCACGTTCTTCACAGGCGCAACAAATAGAAAATAAACAAAAATCGTCGTTTTCATGACTTTTTAATGAATATTGGACATTTTAGCACTTTTGGCGCTTTTTAATGATGACGTCATCATGACGTTTTTTTGTCACGTAGCGGGTACGAAGGATGACGTGGCAGCTGACGTGTACGATGACGTGGCACATGACACAATGGCGGGGTGGTGATGTCAACAGATGATGTGGCGCAGGTGCAGGGCAGTGGTGGGAGACGTGGATGCAACGTCATGCGGTGACGTGGGCGGAAGGACAGAGGGTGGTAAGCAGTTTCCATCAGACCGCCTTTGGTATGGGGGCGATATATGTCAGAGGCGGCCCGATGAAATCAAAACACGACGGGTGTCCCTGTGTACGACGGTAAAACCGTCGACCATCGGGTACTAACGTCCCATCGTCGTGGCATGTCCAATATTGATTAGGACCGTCGGATCTGGGGGAGGCGATCCGACAATGGACAGGAGGGCGATTTGACCGAGTTTTAAGAGAGCAGCGCGTATGATAAACATTAAATTTTGTAAGGTTTCGAGCGGGTTTAGACTTTGGTTTATGGGTTGATTTATGTGGTAATAGGCGGCTATGGTTATTAGTCCAACCAAATGTTAAACTAATCCCATTAAATATGTGCGCGCGGGGTTATAATATGGTTTAGGAGGGAGGGTTAGCACGATTATTTATTTAACATGGCGTTAAATAAACCCCAAGGCTTTATGAACGCGGAAGGGTTAATATAAAGTCCCAAATAGACTTAATATTTCCCGAACTTGTGTTATATGGCTATAGTTGCCAATGGGTAGGGATATTTAGATTTTTTGGGTTTTAATATAGTTTTTGTAAAATAGGGGTGGGAAAGATGATTGAGGGAGCTAAATAATAAAGTTAAATGTTAATATGACTTTATGGAATGAAACTACATGAATAAATGCTATGTTTAAAGAGTGAAAACTTGGGCATAGGGAAATGAAAGGAGTGCGGAATGATCATTTTTACACAAGAAATGTGGCTTCTTCCAACTGAGTAAACTCAGAGTTCTACTTCGCATTTTTCATAAAATAGAGTGAAAAAGGACTATTGGGTAGATCCCAAGGTCCTTGAGGGGATGTTAGTGAATGATTTCTGGGGGAATGAAAGGGGAAGTTAGTCATGCTTCCACTATTGTACCACCATACAACTGCCATGGTACTTGTGTCATTGATGAGATGAGTTTTTCTTGACAAGACAAAAAAGTGATCACAAACTTGCTTCTGCAACCTCAAACTACCTACTCAGCCTAATACACCTAACATTTTTTCTTCCTTTTGATTGGGTGCATTTAGACTAGCAAACCCTGCTTTCCCTTCTTTTCTTTTGATTGCCCTCCTATCTAAAACTATCCTTATTTCAACCAAGGGCTCAGATTGAGCAGTTAGGCCCTTTATTTCTCTATCTAATCTAGTGTCCTGCCAAGCTTGAACTATTTGAGAAAATCTTATTCTCTATTCTAAAACATGAAATTTAAACATGAACTAGCCAGGATTGCACTGTTTGGCTATTCATCAGCTGTAAGAAAATCAGTAATTGCACTTCCTTGTTTACATGTGTCATCAAGCCACTTTCCCGGTCTTCCCTTGGAATTGCTTTCTTTTCTTTTTATCTGAATCTTGATTGCTGATAATATGGAACCTTTGCAGCATGGAAAGGATGATCATATTTGGCATTTCCACAGTCAATCATGAAAAATGAGACCTATTGGTATAGGAACCTAACAGTGGCTCCACTTGGGGATGGCTTTTCCAAGAGAAAAGCCAAGGACAACAGGTCAGATGGCCTCATTCTTATTCCTTGCTGTGTTTATAAAACTTCCAGCTGGTGCAAGCTAACCAACTAGACCCTAGTGCATGAATTTTTTTCGTATAAGTTGATCTGAATGTAATTGCAGCTCTGTCTTTGGAGGTTGATCAGAGTTGTTTTTCATAAACAATCAATAGAGAACTTTGGAAAAGTAGTATTTAATTGCAGCTCTGTCTTTGGAGGTTGATCAGAGTTGTTTTTCATAAACAATCAATAGAGAACTTTGGAAAAGTAGTATTGCAAAAATGAACCCCCAGGATGGTATATCTGTTGGCTTTCCTTCTCAAAATTTGCTGCATCATATCTCCTATCCTATTGTTGAAATGAACTGCTAAATTAAACACTTTTTATGTACAAACTACTCTTTTCTTGTGTTTTAACAAGGAGGGTCAAAATAATTCTTGAGCATTCGCCCATTGATTGGGCTTTCCTAAGCTTCTATGCCATCCAAACTCTTCAAAAAATAGGTGTTGTTTCCTTGTACAACCTGGATGACAAAAGGGCCTCTCCATAAGAAATCAAATTTGCTATGTTTTCCTTTGTCCTCCCTTCTAGAGTCCCACTTTAGTACTTTGTCTCCCATGAAGAAGTCTTCAGCTTTTGTTCTTTTGTCAAAAATTGTCTTGAGTTTGTCTTGCAGAATCTGAGTTCTCTGGTATACTTCTTCTCTAGTCTGTTGCAAGTGAATAGTTTGATTGATTGTCCTTTGGATTGCATTGGGTTCTGCTTGTAACTCTTGCAACAATTGGATCACAAGGATTCCCAAGGATGAGGGGAACACAACCTCCATGCCATAAACCAATTCATATGGGCTGGTCTCAATAGATCTCTTTGTGGTCAATCTGTCCGCCCACAATGCATTTACTAACTTTTTATGCCAATTCTTTTTGTTCTCCTCCAAGACTTTTTTGATGATGTTGATCAGGCTTTTATTAGATGACTCTGCTAGGGCATTACCTTGAGGGTAATAAGTTGTGGAATGACGTAAGGTAATGTGGTATTTGTGGCAAAAACTGATCATTCTTTTGGACTTGAAGGCAGCAGCACTGCCTGTAATAATATTTTCTTGGCATCCAAATCTAGACAGGATATTGGTTTCTAAGAATTGCATGATGATTGAGTCATTGGCTTGCCTATAAGGGATAGCTTCTATCCATTTGGTAAAGTAATATGTGGCAGTTAAGATCCACTTGTGTTGTCCAGAAGAGGAGAGATGAATTTCTCCAATGAAATCTAAACCCCATTGTTGAAAAGGCCTTTCAGTTGAAATAGGTTTGAGGGGCAAGGGCAACAACTTCTTCTTGCCTTCAAATATCTGGCATTTATGGCAGGAAACTACAAATTTTCTCACATCAGAAAAAATGGAGGGCCAATAAAAACCAGCTCTTAGAATCTTATCAGCTGTGGATTTCTAGTATAGGTGTCCTCCACAGTCCCCTGCATGAAACTCCTTGAGTATTTTATCAGTTTAATCTTGAACTAAGAAATTGAGCAAAACACCTTCATAATTTTTGCAAAATAAAACCTTGTCTATAATACAAAACTTTGAAGCTTTCATTTTCAAAAATCTCTTTTTGGTTCTGGATAACCCTGGAGGAGCTTGCAGGTTTAACAATACAAAACATATATTAGTGTACCAAGGTGATTGTAAAAAGGCTTGACTGATCTATGGAGTCGCCATCTCCTGTTCGTTATCCAGTTCATTAATATCTAGGGCTTGAAAGTTGGTTTCAGTCATTAATTTGGCTAGCCCTTGTCCTTTTATGAGTTTTGTTGGCTTGATTTCAATGTCATACTCTAGAATGTTGGCTATCCATTTGCCCCTTTTTCCTTCAATTCCTTCTTGAGTAAGAATATCTTTGACCACTGCATTCGGAACATAGGCAATTATGTGAGAGTACAAGATATAAATTCTGAAAGTCTTTATGGCCTTCACAAGAGCATATGCCTGCTTCTCCATAATTTGGTATTTGAGTGGGGCATCTCTAAGTGTCTTGCTGAAGAAAGCAATGGGCTTTTCACATCCTAGGTCATCTTTTTGTAAAAGGACAGCAGCAATAGTATGCTCAGATGCAAAGGAAAAGATTATGAAATCTTTATCAAACCTGGGACTTGTAAGAACAGGAGTTCTTGTCAATGCTATTTTGATTTCCTCAAAGGCTTGTTTAGCTTCTATTGTCCATTTGACTTTAGAATCTTTCTTCAGCATATTATTCAACAGTCTAATCAGTTTGGTCAGATTGGGAATGAATCTTCTTAGGAAATTGATTTTCCCTAGAAAGGCTTGTAATTCTTTGATGTTTCTTGGGTGAGGGACTTGAAGGATGGCCTGTATTATGTCTGGATCTATTCTTATTCCATCTTTAGAAATTATATGGCCTAGGAGTTTGCCTTCTTCCAGGCCAAATAAAGATTTCTTTGGATTCAATGATATGCCATACTTTTTGCAAATTAGGAACACTTGCCTTAAATGATCTAAATGTTCTTGGTCTGATTTTGAAAAAGCAGTAAGATCATCAAGGTATACTACTAAAAAGTCATGGATCTCTTTAGCAAAAGCTATGTCCATTACTCTCTGAAATGTGGCTCCTGCATTTTTGAGTCCAAAAGGTATCTTCACATATTTAAAGGTTCCCCAAGGTGTTGTGAAGGCAGTTTTGTCTTGATCATTTGGGTGGACTAGAATCTGATTAAATCCTGAGAAGCCATCTAACAATGAAATCCTTCAAGCACCCACTATCCTTTGTAAAATGTGATCCATTTTGGGTAAGGGGTAGTGGTCTTTGAGAGAGACTTTATTCAAATTTTTTCAGGTCAACACAAAGCCTTATCTCTCTAGTTTTCATTCTAGTGGGCACTAGATTTGAAATCCATTCAAAAAACCTAATGGGTGCAATTATTCCAGCTTGATACATTCTTATGACTTATTTTTCAATAAGGGGAAGGAGGACTGGATTAATCCTCCTCAGCTTTTGTTTAAAATGTTTTTTATTTTCTTTCAAGGGTATTGTATGTTGGATAACAGAGGTGTCATAGGACTTGAGATCCTCATAGCTCCATGCAAAGACATCTTGGAACTCTTTAAACAACTCAATGTATTTCAGTTTTTGATCAGGAGGCAAAGTTTTGGACAATTTTACCATTTTGGGATTTTTTGTGGTTCCAATATTGCAATCCTCAATTTCTGCATTCAGTGGTTGCATTTTTGGTTTTCTTGGAATGTCATTTGAATCAGATATATCTTCTAAAGGAGTTAGGCCTATGGGTAGGACATTGTCCTTCAGCTCAATTACTTCGGATTCTTCCTCAATCATTTCATCAAAGTTCATTTGTTTGAGTTCTTGCAGCTTTCTATGATTAAAAGTTGTTGGATTCAAAATCAAATTTGCTGCTTTAACTGATGTATTTGGCTCAACTTTGTCAATTTGTTGTTGATCATCAATAGTACTTATGTCTATGTTTATGCTTGAAAATTCTTCTTTTAAAGTGAGGAATTTATTGATTTGGGTGTAATTTTCAAATACTTGCCAATTTTTCACATTATCTGGGACAACAGATCTGTGTTTGATCTCAGCTGTGAAGTGATGATTAGGCTCAAAAGGCAGTTTACAAGTGCTGGCAAAGGTTGCCAAACTATGTGCATGTAGGTTGTGTTTTCTTGGAATTTTAGTGAGTTGTGATTCCAAGAAGGTGTTTAGTATTTCCATAGCTGCACCTCTATAAGCCCTTAGCCTAGGATCATTTGTAACAAATTTTCCCTTTATCTGTTGTATTATCAAATCTGAGTCTCCTAGAATTGAAATCCTAGTGACCCCTAGACTTCTAATTAGTTTGAGCCCCAGCAAAAGGGCTTCATATTCGGACATATTGTTTGTGCACTTGAAATTTAGCCTATATGCATGAACCTGAGCATGGTCATTTTGTATGTTGTGTATCCAAATCCCTGCCCCTGCTCCCAATTTGTTTATTGATCCATCAAACTCTAAGTACCATAAAATTTCTTGATCAACACTTGTCTCAGCAGTTTTGGGGACTTGTTTAGTGGGTAGTGAGTTCGAACTTTGTAGCTGGTTTGATATGTCAGGTTCACTTGTTACTTCAATCACATCAACAATTTTTTGGTGCTCGTTACTAGATTGTTCGTTCATGTTCATTGTTGGTGTTGTTTCTAGGAGTTTGGCCTCAGCTTTGGAGCACATGTCAGCGTTGTATAAGATAAATGAATCCATGTCAGAGTGTATGGAATAGATGGGGAAGTTTTGGGGCTTCTCCTGATTGCTAACCACATATTTCATCAATGTTTCCCGGTACAATCTCTTTGGGTGGCCAAACACTGAAATGGTGGCATATGACATATCTAGTTTCAAAGATCCTTGAAGTTTTGCACCCCAAGATCTAGATAGTAGCATACCATATTTAGGTGGGATATCAGCTACCACCACATCCATCAAGATTGTTTTGGCTGGATATTGGACTAAGGATACACAAAGATCTTTGATTAGGCCTAGACACCTGACCTGGCTGGAATCAAATGAGAACAAGTCCTTGTATGGCCTTGTGATATCTAGGTCTAGCTTTTCCATTACTGACTTAGGAATTAGATTATGGGAAGCACCTGAATCAAACATTGCATTATGTAACACTTTGTCATGAATATTTAAGCTCACATAGAATGGAGGAACTCCACCATCCACTGTCTTGCCATTGACTTCAGGACCAAAAAATAGTTCTGGTTGATCATCTAGGGCATTGACTGCATCCCTAGTTTCAGATATTTGAAGTGATCTGTTAATTTGTTCCCTGTAGACTTCATGTTTGGCCAGTTATGACAATGGCATGGCTATTTTTATCTTACCTATCTCTACTTCTAAGTTGAAAGGTTTTTCCACTTGCACTCTTGCATTGTGGATAACAGACTTTTCCTTTTCTGTTGTGTTTTCTAAGTTCTTTTCTTTGTCATGATTGTTGTAAGTAACTGCCTCTGCTTTGGAGTTTACTACAGCAGATCTCTTTACTGTTTCTTTTGGAAAAGAGGAGGAATATGGGTGAGTGTTTGATGGTTCTAGGTCCGAAATGTCTTCTATGATGGGCTCTTTTCGGTCTAGGTCTATCTCAGCTGTAAATTCTGTGAGCAGAGAAGCCTCTTTGGTTTTCTTGGGTTGTTTGGTATCTTTTAGTTTGGTAGGTTCAGGTACATTTATTGTCCTACTTCTCAATTTATATTGTTTATGAACCTCATAGACTACTGCAACATAGCCTTCTTTAAAATCAAATGATTCTCCAGACTTGGTTTGAAATTGATTTAAATTATGAGCCTCCTAATCCTCCTGTGCCAGGAAAATTTGTTGATCACCATTTAAACCCATTAGATTAATTTGTGTGTCCTCTGCAGGTTCATTTGAGGTTGATGCTTCAGCATAATTCTCTTGAAATGGGGGTCTAATGTTCTGATCAGGGCCAGTCCTTCCAGCAGTAGGGTTTTGACTCTTTCTAAAGTTTGGGATTCTTGTTGAGTTACTTGGTTGCCCTTCCCAGGATGACTTTCTTTCAATGGTCTCCACTCTATCTCCTAATCTGTCCATACCTTTAATGATTGCATCTAATTTTTTCTCAAATGCTGAAGGTTCTTCTTTGAATGTTGTTCTTCTTTCAGTTCTAGCCCGGTTTCGTTTGGCAATCAAGTTTGCTTCTACACTAACAACTACATTCTACATGTCTGCTAGGCTTAATGGGGCTCTTTCCCTCAACTGATATGCCATGTATGAATCAAATCCATCAGGGAATTTGATCAAGGCTAAGTCAGGAGGAGGTCTAAGGTTCTGAGGAATGGCACTATAGACATTATTGAACCTTGCACAATAGTCTTGAACGGTTTCTTGTGGGCCCCTTTTTAAATTGTCATATTCAGTTAAAATGTGTAAAGGGTCTTTCTTCTTTTCCCATCTGTTTAAAAAGGCTTGATATAGGGCCTTAGGGTTGGCCATAGAGGTTGCAGCAAGTGTCCTAAACCAGGTCCTCACATCGCCAGTTAGGCTTTGGACAAAGATTTTCATTCTCACATCATCATCATCAATTTCATAGTTCTCAAAATAATCCTGCATTTTCTTGGTGTGCTGTTGAGCTGTATAGGAACTTGTAGCATCAAAATAGGTAATCTTGCTTTGATAATCTTGGGGCATAGCCCCTGGATTGGCAGGCAACTATAAATGAGCATAACGGTTGGCCATATTTATAGGGATAAATGGGACAGTAGGAAGAAATAAAAGGGTTGGAACAAGGGGGATAGGAATGGAAATATGGGTAGTGGATGGGGGAGTGGAAATTATGCTTTGAGGTGTGGATGAAGAACTTGGAGAAGCTGTAGTATTGAAAGAAGGGACTGTGACTCTTCCAGGAGAAAGTTCAGATTGTGTAAGGTTTTGGTGAAGTATATCAAAGTTTGAATCAGCAGTTTGTAAGTTTTCTTGTCTCCTAAGGGTTTTTGGGATTAGATTATGATTTTCAAAGATAGCTGGGGCATTAGGATCTGGATTGGATCTGGTGTAACGAGTTTTCTTTTTTGGAGCCAACTTCTAAATCTGTTTTTAGTATTTTTGCTTGAATGTGTTTAAAGCAAGGAAACTAACCTTTTCTTGATTCAAAAGTTCCCCAACGGAGTCGCCAATGATGTTATCACTCAGGTTGTTCCCTGGCTCCAAGAGGGAATATGGCCGAGGTAACCACTAACCAATCTTTCAGCTGCAGATCCTAGTCAATCTGCAACCAGAGAGGGCTCTCTCTTTGTGATTTAGATTTGTTTGATTGTGTATTAGGCTAGTTATTAGATACCAGTTTTGTTTGGTGTTTGGAAGATGACATTCAGTAGAACAAGGCAGTAAGTTGAGAGAAGTTTAGACCATTGGGTTGATGGAGTCTAATGGAAATAAACCTCTGGGTATGGTTTCCTTGGCAATAAGAAAACTACAGAGCAAGAGAATTAAACACAGAACAACTTTGAAGCTGAAATAAGATGAAATGAAGTCAAGGAATGAAAGGGAATCAAGAATATTTCATTTTGTTAACAGAGGGAAATTGTATAAACATTATCAGGGAGCAGTTAAGAATTCCTTGATGATATTTACAGTGAAAGAACCAGCGAGACAAGAGCAATCACAAATTCTTTCCTATGCTAGTCCTGTGGAAAACATAAAAAATTACAGGACTTGAACACAGAGTACAACAAAGTAAATTCTGGGTTATCCTTCTTTCCTGTAACTAAGAACATGATATTTAGATGATAAATAAGACACAAATACAGTAACATAAGAGTAAAGAAGACTTATTGATCCATGTATTAACACGAAAATTCTGCAATATATCCTTTTTCCATCGATTCCACAACCAGCAAGTTCACCAACAAAGCATTCCAGCAATTTTTATTTCTGAAGAGTTCTCAAAAACATACAGCGCAGGTCCAGAATGATATTCACCAGCCAACAATAATACATTTCTTTAGCAAGTATTTATAGAAGTTTACAAAATATCCCGTAGGAAAATATCTGGACATAAATTTATCCATCTACTCTGGCAGAAGCAATAACTAATGTGGGAAAAACCGCGCAGTAATAACTGAGGAAATAAATGTGCTTTACTGGCTGTTGTAGGTGTCCTGTTTGTTGTTGACCTTTTGACTCTGATAGTTGGTTGATGACCGCTTTCCTGATGTGTTGTCCTGTTGTGTTGTCCTTTGCCACCTGTGTCTGAGCCTGTTTTATCTTTTGGCGCGAATCTTCTCCTCAGCTGATTTGATTTTCCCTGACATTTCCTTTTAAATGTAATGCAAATAATTTTCAAAAAGGAGAACTCAACTTATTTTGGCAAGACTTCAAGCATGCTCTACCACCACTGATCTGTTGGTAATTGATGCTTTCTTAATTTAAGCAATGTCTCATCGGCTTCAGTGTACCTGTAATAATTGGGCCAGACTTGAAAGAGATGTGCTACCTCATGCTCAATAAAAAACAAATCTTCTAGTTTATCATATAAACTTTTCCCTGTGGGAGGGACTGTCTCTTCTGTGCTGCATGATGAAGTTGTAATCTGATTTTGTACATAGGTATTTAGCCTATGAGCATACTGTTCTTGCTTTAACAGCATCCCACTGCTAGTGACTAGGCTAGGTAGACCTTTGCTTTGTAACATTGCAAATTTATGTTTGAAGGCTTCTATATCTGCCTGCAGTTCTTGGCATTTTCTTTCTACTGTCTGCACAAAATTTCTCATATTTAGCACCTTTGTAACTCTTAAAATAGTTTATGTCTTGTTATGAATGTCCAGGGATGCTAACTGTTCACCGGTATGAGTATTCCAAAAATGAATCATTTGGTTGGCTTGCTCAGGCTTATTGGCCAATAATACCCTGGCCTTTTGAGTTTCATACTGAGCCACTCCTATCAACTCTATCTGATCAAAAATAGTTTGTATTGCTATCCACTGATCAGCAATAGCTTGGCCAATCTTATCCCACAAAATTTTCTTTATTTCTGTCAGGGTTCTATGGAGAGTGAGGTCCTTCTCCAAGGCCTTTATTTTGTTCTCTAGGACCTTTACTTCCCTGGTCTTCTCTGCAACAGTCATCTTTGATTTGTCATAACTAACCTCAATTTTGGCTAGTTTTTCCTTAGTCTCCTTGAGCTCTGCCATCTGGGTCTCCAAGACCTTTATCTCTTTCATCATTTCCTCGATGCTTATACTGGCCTCTTGCAATGCACTTGCTATAGCCGCTATTGAAGTTGAAGCACCTGCTGCTGAAGCTGGATCCAGGGGAGGTGCTGCTATAGTGACTGCTGGAGGAGGAGCTGTGATTATTGGAGCTGTTTGGGATGGTTGAGAGGCCAACTCTGGCTATTTCCCTTGTAGAGCCTCTTCTAATGATTTTTCTGTGTCCAACAGTCTTTGGTTCATCTTCATGAGCAGGCTGACCACATCCTCTTCTTCCTTTTGTTGTGCCACCTCTGTAGTTTGAGGATGTATGGTAGCTGGCAGCTTCAATTGTCTTCTCAAAGCTGCTATGTCCTCCTCCTTTTTCCTTATTAAAGCTGCTATGTCCTCCTCCTTTTTCCTTATTAAGGCATGTGTGCCTATGGGATCCTTGGGATCATGTCCCAACTCTATAATGATTTCTTCCAAGGATTTTATCCTATTATCCTTGGCCAATGAGGAGGCTTTCTCCAACTCTAGTTGGGCAGAAGTGTTATACAAATAATTTTGTAATCTATGGGCCATTATGGCCTTATCTGCTAAGGTGGAGTATACCATTTCTCCAACCTGTTTATGTAACTCAATCTGGTCTATTGGATGGATGTGTTTGGCAAGAACTTCCAGATTGGTTTTGATATAATCTGCAGCTGACTGTGGCTACTATACAGTGGGTCTGAAGTGACTAAGAGTCATCTTCCCTGCTTGCATGTCATAGGCTGCCATCAGCCTTTGTTGATTTGTAGGAGCCATTCTTAATAATTGATTGTAAAGCTGAAACCTCATCGGTTCGTTTCTAGCTTTAATTTCAGTGAATGCTCGTTTGATATCCGAGCCCTGCTGGGTCTGCTGCTTGGAGGATGAAACCTCCCCACCTGGCTGTCTCTCTTGCTCCTGCTGAAAGGAGCTGGCTGATGTTTCCAAAACAGGAGGGATCTGCTGTTCAGAAGTTCCCTCACCCCTGATATTGCCTATGGTCTCTTCAGTGAATTCCTCCTCGGAATAGGGGTTTAGGCTCTGTCTCTTTTCCCCTTGCTGATCTGTAGGTGTCCCTGTGGATGTATCTTCACGTTTGTCCCTCTTTTTAGCTCTTTCTTCATTGTGAGGGGTTTGCAACATAGGGACTTCAGGTGCCTTCATTTGGGTTGAAGGGCCTTGTTCTTGACCCTTTTCTTGATTTATGGATGGTTGTTCTGCCATTGTGCTCTGCTGTTCTGAATGCTCAATTTCCTTGCCTTTCCCTGCAGGTGGAATGGCCTCTTTTGCCGGCTGTTGTGAAGATGTAGCAGCTGATGTGCTTGCTGCAATATGTTGAGGCTGTGTGAAGGGGACCTGTGCAAAATAGTCCAGGTCAATTCTTTTCTCATATTCTTTCATTTCTTTTTCTAATCTTTCTTCTTCAGTTAGCTCTTCATCTAATGTGCCCTCTACCCATTCTTGTCGATTAGCATATTGTTCAATGTGGGGGATTGGCTGGTGCACACATCCTGAAAGCCTGTGTTTGACTCTTCTAAAGCTTATGAAATGTTCAGGGTCATATGGTGGCCAAATGAAGCTTTGTTTCAACATGATCTCTTCGCTTAGCATCTTGTCTGCATCCCTCCAGGCTTCTTCCCTTTTATTGGAAACAAAAGGAACCAATTGATGTCTAATTTTGAGATGTGCTTTCTTGTTTTTTCCATGGAAATGAGTCAAATCTGCACTACTGAATTGCCTGAAATATTCCAAGGCAAAAAGTCTCATGAGGACATATCTTGGCAGTTTATAGGGAGGCAACTCATGACCATAAATTCTGGTCACTGTGTGGTTTTGGTAGAAGTACCAATCACCAATGTTGTAGCCCCTTGAAAGATGTAAGATTCTTTGCATTTCAGCAATGAGCCTGCCAGGAGGAGTCATCATCAATAGGCAAGTGGCTGGGTAGATGAACATGTCAACAAACTCACAATATGTGTAGGGAGAGAGGTGGACTTCATGGAAAAATGAGGTCCAGAAGACAACAGATCTTCTCTCTCCTTTTGAGTCTAGTCCCTTGAGAGGAACGTTGAAACTATCAGGGTGATAGTACAATAGCAGATGGTAAATGTAGGAGGTATACTTAAACACTCTTTCTCTCTCCATCATTATGAATTGCTCGTGCATTTTGTTTTCTATGAAGGTGGCATAGTCATACATGACAGCAGGGGGTTGTCCTGGAGTGAACATGGCTAATAGCACAAACACAGTTTCATCCACAAATTCTCCAGTTTTGCATCCTAGAATGTAGGAAATCATATCTACCAGGAGTTTGCCTGTTTCATTGAATGAGACTTGATGATAGGGTGGAGGATGATTGGCCTGGCACTGTGGCTGCATGAACAACTGACCTACCCTTGATATTTCTGAACTAAAGAGCTTTGCACCCTTATCAAGCAGGAGTTTCATTGTAAGAGGAACCAGAGGCTGATGTGGTTGAAAGTTCAGCATTCCATTTATGGATTGAGGAGTGATGTAGAACAGTACAGACCCATCTGGAGTGAGGATTGCTCTCTGTGTTGGGTCATAGTTTGCATGACATAGATGAATGAAGTCAGGCAGCACATTGACTGATGGGAGGTAGTAGATGGGCATACTAGATTCCTAGATTCCCAGGATATCAGTGTTATATCTGTGATTGTTTCTGAATTGACACACAGTTTTGAGGTGAGACTTGAGGCCCATCATATCCTTGATCTGGAAGTCCCTGTCTGCCAAAGGTAACCTTTCTAAATCCATGTGTGGCGCATTCAAAGGAGCAATGTTGAGAGCCACTGGAGCCTCCACGCTTCAACTGTTTGTGTTTTGATTGTAATATAGGTGTATGCAACAACAGGAAATAGGACTCTGGCTGTGAAGTTTTTGTCAGGTTTTTTGGAGATTGAGTTTTATTTAGAACTGACCTCACTGGATAAAATTTATGGTTAAAAACAAATGTTGCAGAGTCTAGCAGGGTCTCTTAAATGAATTTGCTTGATTGCAAGCTCTGTGAGCAGAATGCGGAGGAAATGGGCTTGAATTTTTTACCGAAGGAGCGAAACTTTGCAGAGGGAAGTGGAAATTGAGGAATTCTTTTTATAAAATAGGACAAAACAGAAGAAACACCGCGCTTGACAATTTTAATTCAATACTTGGACAATTTTGGAGTCTGTGCCAGCGAAAATGGGCTCGAAGTGTGTTCTTATGGCCAATTTGCAGAGGAGGGCGATGTTTGCAAGTTTGCTTCAAATCAATAGCTCAGATAGTGCATACAAGGTGGTGAATGATAGGCAGGAGCACTTTTGGAATTGAATTATAGGTCTTTTGGAAATTTCAATAGCGAATTTTTGTAAAAACGAGGTTTTCAGGCGAAAAATGGGTAAATACCTATTTTTATGGCGCAGAGGATAGTTAGTCAGGGTGACTCGAGCTGTGGAGTCGAGCTACGGAGCATATTTGCAGGTTAGTGGACTGTGCAACTTCCGGAGGCAGATTGGTCGTAAAATCACATGCACGTTCTTCGCAGGCGCAACAAATAGAAAATAAACAAAAATAGTCGTTTTCACGACTTTTTAATGAATTTTGGACATTTTAGCGCTTTTGGCGCTTTTTATTGATGACGTCATCATGATGTTTTTTTGTCGCGTAGCGGGTACAAAGGATGACGTGGCAGCTGACGTGTACGATGACGTGGCACATGACACGGTGGCGGGGTGGTGATGTCAGCAGATGATGTGGCGTAGGTGCAGGGCAGTGGCAGGAGACGTGAATGCAACGTCATGCGGTGACGTGGGTGGAAGGATAGAGGGTGGTAAGCGGTTTCCATCGGACCGCCTTTGGTACGGGGGTGGTATCTGTCAGAGAAGGCCTAATGAAATCAAAACAATGGGTGTCCCTGTGCACGACGGTAAAACTGTCGACCATCAGGTACTAATGTCCCGTCGTCGGGGCGTGTCCAATATTGATTAGGACCGTCGGATCTGGGGAAGGCTATCCGACAGTGGACGGGAGGGCGATTTGACCCGGTTTTAACAGAGCAGCGCGTATGATAAACATTAAATTTTGTAAGGTTTCGGGCAGGTTTAGACTTTGGTTTACAGGTTGATTTATGTGGTAACAGGTGGCTATGGTTATTAGTCCAACCAAATCTTAAACTAATCCCATTAAACATGTACGCGCGGGGTTATAATATGGTTTAGGAGGGAGGGTTAGCACGGTTATTTATTTAACCTGGCGTTAAATAAACCCCAAGGCTTTATGAATGCGGAAGGGTTAATATAAAGTCCCAAATAGACTTAATATTTCTAGAACTTGTGTTATATGGCTATAGTTGCCAATGGGTAGGGATATTTAGATTTTTTGGGTTTTAATATAGTTTTTGTAAAATAGGGGTGTGAAAGATGATTGAGAGAGCTAAATAATAAAGTTAAATGTTAATATGACTTTATGGAATGAAACTGCATGAATAAATGCTATGTTTAAAGAGTGAAAACTTGGGCATAGGGAAATGAAAGGAGTGCAGAATGATCATTTTTACACAAGAAATGTGGCTTCTTCCAACTGAGTAAACTCAGAGTTCCACTTAGCATTTTTCATAAAATAGAGTGAAAAATGACTATTGGGCAGATCCCAAGGTCCTTGAGGGGATGTTAGTGAATGATTTCTGGGGAAATGAAAGGGGAAGTTAGTCATGCTTCCACTTTTGTACCACCATACAACTTCCATGGTACTTGTGTCATTGATGAGATGAGTTTTTCTTGGCAAGACAAAAAGTGATCACAAACTTGCTTCTGCAACCTCAAACTACCTACTTAGCCTAATACACCTAACATTTTTTCTTCCTTTTGATTAGGTGCATTTAGACTAGCAAACCCTGCTTTCCCTTCTTTTCTTTTGACTGCCCTCCTATCTAAAACTATCCTTATTTCAACCAAGGGCTCAGATTGAGCAGTTGGGTCCTTTATTTCTCTATCTAATCTAGTGATCTGACAAGCTTGAACTGTTTGAGCAAATCTTATTCTCTATTCTAAAACAAGAAATTTAAGCATGAACTAGCCAGGATTGCATTGTCTAGCTATTCATCAATTGTAAGAAAATCAGTAATTGCACTTCCTTGTTTACATGTGTCATCAAGCCACTTTCCCGGTCTTCCCTTGGAATTGCTTTCTTTTCTTTTTATCTGAATCTTGATTGTTGATAATATGGAACCTTTGCAGCATGGAAAGGATGATCATATTTGGCATTTCCGCAGTCAATCATGAAAAATGAGACCTATTGGTATAGGAACCTAACAAGTAGAAACAAGACTTTGGACTCAATATATTTGTGAATTTATTGATTTCATTGTTGTATATTTCCACTGTGCAAAGTCCTTGTAAGTTGGGGGTTCCTAGTGTGTTTGTATGCTTGGTTAGCCATAGCTCAGATTTAAGGCCTATGGAGAATCCAATAAAAAAAGAGCCATCTATATCGCATTCTTATTAGTTTTCCTAATTCTTTCAACTTCATTGGAAGACAAATATTGAAAATCAAAAATATTAAAAAATTCGAGTCTATTTTCTCATAGATAGTGCTATTAAAATTTTGTTTTTCCTTTTTTTTCTTTCATATATGTATATTTATATATTTTTTGAAATAGTATTCTTTTCTAACATTTTTTTTTAATGTAATTAGTAATCACAATAAAAATATATCGTCACATTAGAAAAAACTAAATTACCACAATGGAAAACAAAAACAATTATTTTCCCACAATAACCATTAAAATGAAATTTTCCCACCAAAGTTATGGACATGAAGTACACATAATTTTTTACTATATCACATTAAACAAATCATGCTAATCTCGATACCATTCTAAAAGACTTTATTGGAGGATGTGTTCGGATACCTTACAGTTTGGATATACATAAAAACACTTCCAATTTTTTTTTTGTATTATTACCTATATGCCTATTATTAATTAACCTTTCAAAACAAAAAAAAATTCAAATTATTTCATTTTTATTTGATAAATTGCATTGATGCATAATTTATCTACATTAACAATTTGTCATTATTTCCAACTACATATAAAAACAATGACATGACTCAATAGTAAAATTTGTTTGGGCAACCATCATGAATCACTTTTTCTATATTGTACAAAGTCAATATCTAGGATATTTTCGATGGATTTAGAATCAATGCATGGATTTTGTTAGGCAGGGGTTGTTAAAATAATTATTAGTAAGAGAAATGTCAGGCAAAAAATAATATTTTCAGAAATGTATTCTCTGGTAAATTCAATAAAGGGAAAATATTGATTTTTTATTTTATTTTTTTTTTAATTTACTTATCAAATTAGTGATCTAGCATGTTTGAATGCTATCCAATTCATTCGATTATTTTTTTTTGACCTATCAAATTAGTGATCTAGCAGTTTGAATGCTACCCAATTCATTAGATATTATTTTAATTTACCTATCAAATTAGTGATCTAGCATGTTTGAATGCTATCCAATTCATTCCTCTGCATTGTTATAATGCCACCATTATCATAACTATGGCACCTTATCGTTAGTTCGTAGAGATTATAAAAATGTCATTTGAAAATTCAGTATTCAAAAATGTTTTAAATGCTGCTTATTTAATGAAATTGAGGATCTCAAGTAAATTAACCTATGTTTAACCCTCACAACGAAGATTCCCGGGTTAGAAATTTTGGTTGGTTAACTCATACTCTTTTGCCCTGAATTATTTTATCTTAGTTTACCAAGCACATTATTTACAGTGAAAACATAATATTTCCAAAATCTTGTGGTCAATTCTAACTCATAAAAAAAACATATTTTGACAAAGAAAAACATATGTTGACATCTTTTATATTAGTATTCTTAATGAAATAAAATAATGATAGAATAAGATAAAATAAATGTATAAAAAACACATATCTGTATGAATGCATTAAATATTTTAACCATGTCATGAATATATTTAGGAACACAATAATATAGGATGTAACAAGACAATTAGACTAGTTTACCCAACATTATTATTTGTTGCAAGGAAGGAAATTAGGTATCTTTCAACAAATGTTGTTTTATAATGAAATTACATAATTGTGATTTAAAGTAGATTTTGAGCACAATAAGGTATATGGTAGTTAAATATGGTAGTTAAATGAGATATATTACTACAGTATGATGGTTATGGTATCCTATTATATATTTCATATTTGGATAAGGATGTTAGTAAAAATAGGTCATAAACAAAATCATTGTTATCATAGCAAAATTCTTTTTGTTTGGCACCGATAATTACAAGAAACTTCATCTTGTTTAGCTTGACTTTCTTACTAGGCCGACAGAGTTGAATGGATGGGGCTTCAGAGGCACTAGGCGGTTTAACCTAGCCTTGTTATCCCAAAACCTGTGGAGAGTATTTAATGAGCAAGGCATTTGGCAAAGGATTATTTTTGGAAAGTATATTTAGCAATCTTTCTTGGAGGATTGGTTGCAGATAGGAATACCTCCAAAAGTAGGATTTCATACATTTGGCACGGCTTAATGGTTGTCAAACCTTGGCTCTGTGATAATATTTGCTGGCAGGTGGGTAATGAAGGAAAGGTACACATAGGGTTGGACACCATCAAAGGATTGATTGGGGGTCATAGCCTCTCTACTCATGTCATTTTTATTTTGAATATGTAGGGTGTTCACACATTATCCAATGTCGGTGCTCCTCACCCCTCTTTTCTCTCCAATTACTTGGCCACACACTTGGGAATTAGGCCTGTCGAAGGATTTTGAGTTTGAATGGGAACTATATTGCAAATCCTTATGTGATGTTGGGATTTCTCTGTCCCACAAACAAGACAAGATAGTGTGGGCTAGGTATATTCCTGCAGGTTGTATTTCTGCCAAAGAAATCTACTCCTACATCTCCATGAACAACCAACCTAAAATCTATGCTGATTGGACAATGCTTATGTGGAAATGGGATGCCCCATTCAAACTCAAGTGCTTCTCTTGGTTGACCGTACATAACCACATTCTTACTTGGGAAAATATAATGAAGAGGGGTTTTTTGGGCCCAGGAAGGTGCCCTCTTTGTGAACTGGCTTCTAGAGATTTCTCTCGTCTTTTCTTGAATTTCCCATTTGCAACTAATATCTAGGGGGGAGTCACTAATTTTCTTAAGGTTAATGTGGTGGTAAATATATCATCCATCATTTCGTGCCTTGTCTTTTGGACCTCCAGGCTGAAAGCTCATAGGGACATCCCTCTGTATGTCTTTTGGGGCATTTGGTGTTCTAGGAATGCCTACATTTATTAGAACAAGGCTATAGATGTACCGATCACTGACCTCAAGATTGTTTCCTATTTCCTGGAGGTTGGGCCATGGTGCCCAAAACCCTCCAAGCACTCTGCTTAATATAAGGATATGGGGGATCATTTCCCCATTGGTTTTTTTGACAGGTCTTTAGCAGATGGTTTGTGCGGATGTGTCGTTCTCATTAATATGTGCCCTTCTCACTCCTTTCACTTATTCTGGCATGCAAGGCCTAGGAAAAACTTCAAGGCAGAAGTGGTGGCCCTAGGGGGTGCTCCATTGCGCTACCTGGCTTTCCATAGAAAATATTTTGGCTGTCGACGATTCTAAGTTGGTCATTGTGTGGGAGCAGGGACGTATCTCTATGGAGGTGCCTGCTTCATATCATTGGATGGAAAATATCAAAATCATATTTCCTTCCTTTCCTAAGGTTTCCTTTCTAACACATTTATCAGGAGATAAATTCGGAGGTTGATGTCCTTTCTAAGCGAGGTATTTCTCTACAACCCGGTTGATGTATTTCAAAGTCCTGCTTGATGGCTCCATCTGTGATTTAAGGTACTTTGGGATCTAGTCTTGATCAATTTTCCTTTTCCTCTATTTTATTTTCTCTTCGATTTGTCTCTAGATGCGTATTCATTTTGTCTTATGTTGGTGCTTTTACTTTGATACCTGCTCGTTCTGGTATATTTTCTCCTGTAATTTTTTTTGTTTGAGGTTCTTTCTGCAGGGGCTTCTCTCGCCTTGTTGGTTCCTCTTGGGACATTTTGGTGTTTTCTAATACATACTTCAGATTTGAAGGGCGAATCTACATTGCTTCCTTTTTGGTTTCAAATTTCATGTCACTCGGGTGATAGTTGTGGGATATATGTTTCTCTATGATATATGTAACTCCTCTTATTAATATAATAAAGGAAGTCTTTTTTTTTTTCGTTTTGAAAAAAATTAAAGGATGTCAGTACAAAAGAGGATTATGCAAATTATTTGTAATACTAAAGATTCAATAAGAAGATGTAACAATAGATTTGAGCATGGGCTATTAAATTCATAGTGAATATTGGCCTATTAAAGTTGATATATTTTTCAAAATGGTACAACTTTTAGTTTGTAGGGACACTACTATTGTGTATTATGAGAAAGGAATTTGTTCAAGGATATTCTGTGATCTTATGGGTTATCAAAGATAATTATATATTTACATTTTGTTTCATTGCATGATATTTAGACATTTAGAAATGTATAAACCGTGAGAAATTTTCTAAATGTCAAGTTGGAGATAGTTTGAAAAAATGGGATTAAATTTTATCATGTTAGAATTTCTCATATAACAATTTTATTATGCCGACCAATGGAATTTTCACCATTGAATTTTTTTTATGGGATGAATCCAATAGAAGTTGTAGACTTTTACCTATAGACATAAATATGAGGCATAGAACATATGTAAAAAATTTATGTGTAAGTCTATGATAGGTTAAAGAGGAAGAGTTCATAGATGTATATAAGAGATTAAAATCATTTATAATTATATATCTAGGGTTATGTTGCATTTAACAAAGGAATGTTACCTCATTTACTTATATAACAAGATAAATGTGAAGAATATTATATCATGCAAGATAACACAAAAGCATGGAGTTATTATATATAGAGTTGAATTATGAGGAAAGATGGATCTATCACTAATTTCACAGAGTTACTATATATAGAGTTGAATTATGAGGAAAGTTGGATCTATCACTAATTTCATAGAGTTACTATATATAGAGTTGAATTATGATGAAAGTTGGATTTATCACTAATTTCACGTAGTTGTACAAATGTAGAGAAATAGAACCCATATTATAAGAGGAGGAAGAAGTGGAAGAAGAAAGTGGAGAGGAATGTTGGAGGAATTATAAATTGAAGAAAAAACTAGAAGAAATTGAATAAGTTTTTAGAAAGAAGATCTATGATTTTGATCATTGATTATTTTTAGTGGTAGCTACTACTCATATTCAAAGCAATAATAGAAAGACTATCCTTAATCAACTTAAGCAATGTATGATTATATTATTAATATCTAATCATGACTTTAGACATTATAATAATACATCTTTCTTCAATTAAGTTTGAACAATATATTTGATATTAAAATTATAGATAGTAAAATGTTTTTAGATTCACTGAATTTATTTTAAATGTTCAAAATGTTGTTTCTCTTATCTCAATCCCAAAAGATAAACATATATACATCAAATTTGAAAACTTATAATACTCATCAAGTCCCAATAATTTTATTATTAACATTTAATTGAAATTAAAATCAATAAAATGATGTATCTTTAAAACTATTATCACATAAGAAACAATATATTAGTCTTATATATAGTAATATAAAATTATTACAAAATACTTTTAATATTTACAAAATCAATGTAAATATCAACTTGTCAATTGAGTTTAGTTTGGATGATTGGGTGGAATACTTGTTATCCTCCTCACCCAGATTCGAATCTCGTAACTTGACATGTTGATACTTTAGAATAAAGTAACTTTCTTGTGCTCTTAAGTGATTCTATATTGAGTGTTCACCTAGTATCAACAACCTCTCTTTTTCCATCAGGCTGATAGGGAGGTTGACTTTCTTCCTCAAGCAGTACCCAATGCCCAAAATTTTGAGCCCCAAGGGTTAGCTCAAGTGGTCTAGAGCCAAATGTGAAGTTCTTTGATATTGTTGCTAGTGATTTGGAATAGAATAACTTAGTTGTGCTCTTAAGTGAGTCTATATTAAGGGTTGGTCTGGTATCAACAACCTCTTTGTTGCCATCGGGGGCTCAAAGGTAAGTTGACTTTCTTCCTCAAGCAATACCCAATGTCCAAAATTTTGAGCACCAAGGATTAACTCAAGTGGTCTAAAGCCAAACATGAAGTTCTTTGATATTGTTGCTAGTTGTTGTTGATCACAAGTTCGACTCTCTTCAGTTCCCCTTGAACAAGATCTCGTAATCATTACCAATATTTTACCCGATTTACTGAATAACAATTTAGCCTCCACAAAATTAGAAAATTACTCAAAAATTTCTCATACTTTCCTCTAAATAAAAAAACAAAAAAAATCAATACTAACCTCTTCAAATGAAATAATTACATACAAAAATGTCGGTGCTTAAAATATTCCAAGGCCTTATTAAATGGAAGGGCCATTATTATTATCGTAAAAGTAATTTCCTTTTTATCGTCCAGTCAACATTCACCGGTTGCAAATTTGAAATCATAAGCTCCCACCCTCATTATCTTACGTAATTTTTTTGAAAAGCTCCTCATTCTCGACCCAAATTTCCTTTTAAATACTTATTAAAAATAAACTCCTCCATTTAGTTTCAAATTTTATTTTCATTCAATAAAGTAGCTAAAGACAAGGTCCACCTAACATATGTGAATGAACATTATTGAGGGTGGAAGCATATGAGTGTTTTTTCAAATGTCTAAATCACTACAGTTGTCTTATATCCCACAAAAAAGAAAAATAGTTATATATATATATACAGTTGTCTTATATCCCACAAAAAGAAAATAGTATATTATATATATATTATATAATATAATATATCCCCTTTGTAAGAGAATTTTGGCACTTAAAAATCAATAAAATATATGGTACCAATCCTCAATAAGAGCTTGTTTGTTTTTCTTAAGTTTTTTCACATGAATGACCTCAAAATCGATCTAACCTTAAGATTTTATCAATTTGGATATAGTTTGAACCTGATGTCCAATCATGAGCAAGACATTTTTCCTCTTCTCTCCTTTGTCGAAAGTTGCACGTGTCTAGATTCATACACACCCCTTTGGGCACTAGTGGACATGTTTGATGATGTATATACAAATATTAAATGCAAGTTGGATATAGCTTGACCTTGATATCTAATCATTTTGCGAGGTATTTAGCCTTTACCATTTCTCAGTCAATAATTCTAATTCTGTATATGACTAGATTCACTCCCTATACATATTTGTTAACATGTTTTAGTTATTTATATAGATATAAACATCTTATTGTTAAATCTATTATCATGTTACATTTCTTAGTCAATAATTCTTTATATGACTAGATTCTCTCCCTATACGTATTTGTTGGGATATTTTTGGTTATCTACACACAGAGATAAACATCCCAAAGTTAAATATATTATTATGTTATTTTGGAATATATATGATGTTTCATCCCACTATACAGATGTGAGTCATCAATTTAGATATTGAGATAAATCTAATTAAGAAGCCCATGGTATTGTATTGGATGTATATTATTTTTGGGATTCATTTCTTATGATATAAATTATGTATCTATCTTGGCACTAAGCCACTAAGTTAGGATAGGGACAATTCACCATATTGAAAAGTATACAGCATTAGTGATTCAAATAAATGAAACAACGCAATTTACCCGAGTTAGGGGTAGTTAAGGGGTTGAAAGGAGAGTGAAAATGAATTAAACCTTTAGATTATCTCTTACAAAAAGTGTAAACTTCTTATACATTGAAATTATAAAAACCTCCATTTCAACTTTGTGAAAAGGGATAATATTAAACCATTAAATGCAGCATAATATTGTCAAAGTAAAGACTCAGTGTTATGTGTACAAAAATATAAAATAACTAAATTTTAAATTAAATAACAATATAAAATAACTAAATTTTAAATTAAATAACAATATAAATTAATGCAATGATAGTTTTGTGTTTTAGGAGATGATTCTTATAATATATAAAATACAAGTTTTTGATGATAATAATTAAAGCAAATTAATTAATAAAAGAGTAATAATGAAATGATAATTGTGCTTTTTAGGGAAACAATTTATTTAACATATACTATAATATATTGTTTATTGTTTATGATAATAATTAAAATTAGCTATTTTGGATATATGAGATTAATTGTAAAATTAAATATAATGCATATATTATTGAATATAATAATTAGGTAATAAGGTTGAATTTAGTGATTAACATAGTTGCCTTTTTTAAAAAGGGGTTTTTACAATGCTTAATTAAATGTAAAAAAATTAAATGTCTTCATTAACACAATAATTAGGTAATAGGATTAGCTTATTGATTAACACACTCATTCCTTTTAAAAAAGTGTTGTCTTTAATGCTTAATTAGATATAAAGTCTTTTAAGAAGATCTTATTTTCCCAACTTGAATCCTTTGTGGACATATTTTTCCATTTGATGAGATGGTTTGTAATTGTTATATTCTTTACTTTTATACCCATGTCCCCAGTATTGTTTATGACATTCTAGTATGATTTTTGTTTCTTCACCAAACTTTGGCAATGTGGCTTGTATCATAAATTTGTTCTATGTCAACATATTTCTCCAATTAATGAGTGTTAAGAAACAAATATCAAAATGGAAAACTTCAAGTATTCTAAAAGTTATTTTAGGACATCTTCTTAATTCATTATAATTTAATGATATATAAAACAAAGATCCAACTTAGTAAAGAAATTTTCTCCTTACAACTCTAACAATCAACCATTGATAGTAATAGAAAAATTATCTTCGATGGTCATTTTGTTGGGTTTTCTATAATCTAGACACATACACCATGAACCTTCCTTTTTTCAACCATTTCCATTGATGTAGAGAAATCACTTCAGGTAGGTTGAATGATGCTATCCTCTAACATTTCTTGAATCATATGCTCAATCTCACTCTTTTGTGCATATGAATACCTATAAGGCCTAATGTTAGATGGTACACTTTCTAGATACAATTGAATAGCATGGTAAAAATCTCAAGTACGTGGAAGACCCTTAGCCATGTCTCCAAATACGTTGGAATGATTTTTAATAACTTTTGGGAGATCAATTGGAGCAAAGGCTATAGATGTTTGAACATTTAGTGAGCATAATTGTGCAATTACACTGTGGTGTCCCTTCTTGAGTATTTTTGTCATGATATTAGAACCTACCATTTCAGAGGGTTTCCCTTGAATACCTTTGAGTTCAATTTCCTTTCCTTTCGAGGAAATCTTATGAAACGTTATGAAAATTAAGGGACACTATTCCCAATGTTTATAATAATTGGACCCCTAATACAACATCAATACCACCCTTTTATATTGTAATCATGGCACTATTCAACAAATGCCATCTCATATTCAGCTTAATACCTCGACACTTCCCTAAAAAATTTATGGTACCTTCATATATAATCACTACTTGAAACTTCGGTGCTGGAAATATACAGAAATTGAGAAGTTTTACTAATTTTCAATTAGTGAAGTTAAGAGTAATACCTGAATCAATCAACATTATTACCTTTTCTTTTTATATATCCTTCTAACTTGAGCATTTTTGGAGTAATGATGCTATTTAATGCATGACAAGATATGGTTGGAATAGTCTCTTGTATTCCTATATCCTGAGATGGTTGTGATTCTCGATATTCTTCCTCTTCATAATTTATGTAAAAAGTTTTCTTCCTATTACATTTATGCCCTTTATTATACTTGCTATCACATTTGAAACATATTCATGTTTCTGTTCTTTTACCCATTTGCTAAGGTGACAATCTTGTAGGCTAAGTGAGGGAGCATGATGCTCTCCATATTTATTAGTGACCACTTTTCTAGTAGCCATATTTTTACTTTCAACTTTCCTTACCACACTAAAAGATTTCTCTAGAGATTTAGGTTTGAAAATATGTACCTCATGTTGAATGATCTCCTTCAAACTTTCCATAAAGAGATTTAACAAATTATCAAATGAAATGTTCTTTACCTTAAAATGTAGTTTTTGGAATTCTTGAATGTGCTTTGTAAATGTACCTCTTTTTCCAAATATTTATTAACTGACTAAAGAAATTATTTCTCTTAATATCCCCATAATTTTCTATTAATTCATCCATAAAAATGGTTGGTTCCTAAAAATATCTCTAATTTTGGAGTTTTGTTGGGGAAGAACAATACCTACAGAAATTCATAGCTTCATTTCTAGTAGTAGCTACAACACTTTAGTCTATAAGAATGAGCAAAAAGAGTTTCAAATGGGAGAAGAATCAGTAGAAGATTTTACTGAGTTAATCATCAGTTCTCACATTACCAAATTTGTAAAATCTCTTTGAAGTGAAGATACATGCAAGAGGGTGTGTCATGGGAGAAGTCTTAATGCAAGGAGGAAGGCCCATATTCTATACCCATGACAAGAATATCTATCCCTTGGTACAAGTCGTGAAAAAGTGAAAAACCACTATATAGTGAGAAAGAAGATTGTCATCCACATAAATCACCAACTATTATAGTATCTACAGGACCAGAGAAAGCTACAAAAATACTAGAAACTACATGTGGACAGGATTCTTACAATAGTTTGTTGTAGTCATCAAGTACATGAAGGGTAACACAAATAGGTTGTTAGATATGTTTTCAAGGACACCCACACCAAAAATTACAACTTTGGGAACTATAATGCACATGGAGCCTTTCACCCATGATGTATATAGAGAGGCATACACAAAATATGAGGACTTCAATGAGGTGTTTCAGTAGTTATTGGGCACACTTCGTGTAGAACATGGTGACAAAAAAGTTGAGTATCATCTCTAGAATGGGTTACTCTATAGGTGATCCAGATTTAAACAGGAACACAACAAATTACAGAGATAACCATAAACACAAAGATGCATTGGACATAATACTTCATTTCATTAATGTAAAATATTGAAATATGCTTACAAACAGAAATGGAAATAAACCAGCTAGGGCGATGGTAGCTTATCTCTAAGAAGAGATGTGGCGGCTACATGCCTCTGAACTGTGTTACAATGAGGCTTGAAGGCCTATTTATTGTTGAGAAACAATGGAAAACCCTAAACATCCAAAAACCTAACCCTAGAAGATGAAACGCCAAACTGTGGGCCCAGTTTGGGTAAATTGGTACATCAACTTCCCGGGGTCGTAACTTTGGCATATGATCTCCATTTGATGCGCAAAATATCTCGTTAGAAAGATCTATCCGAGAACTACAACTTTGGGAAGCAAAAAATGGGTCCATGGACCCATATTGCTCTCAATTTTCCTAAAAAATGTCACTTAGGACCTCAAAATGGCTTCGGAAGTTCAAGTCCCGAAAAACTGCTAAAAATAGTAAATTGTGCTACAATTAAGGAAACTAAAAAGCTGAAAGAAACAACGGTGGGGGTCCAAGTGGACTTGGTAGGTGGTCACCAATATCCACCTGGATCATTCCTCCCCCCTTAGTAAGCAATGGTCCCTATTGCATTGAGTTCCTCCATGAGATGAGGAAACTTCTACTGAACTTGGTCCTTGGTGAAGGAGTTGGCCTGCTTTGACAACTCGATACAATTGGATATTCTGCTGGCGAGTGTGCTTGATCTGTGTGCCCATGATCCGATCAGTTGCAGCTTGTTCCATGCAATTTGGGTTTAACTCTGTGGGTGTGAGTTATTCTGCAATGTCGGATGTGTCTAGTAATGGTGGAAAGTATGGACGAATGCGGTCCACATTGAACACTGGGTGCAGGCCAAGGAATGGGGGAATGTTGAGCTCAAATGCATTGTCTCCCATAGCCTTGTTGATGGTGTAAGGACCATATCAGAGTGGTCTGAGTTTCCGATAGGCTCCGGTAAGGCGTTCCTTTCGCAAATGCAACCAGACTTTGTCGCCCACCTGAAACTTGTGTGGCACCTAATGTTGATCATGTCGATGCTTGTACTAGGAATTTGATTTATCCATAATGTCATGGACCTGCTGGTGAATATGTTGAATGTGCTCAATGAAATTGTTTTCCTTATCTATTTCAGACTGGACATGAGCTGAATCTGCGTGAGTAGCTACAAATGGCATGGCCAGATCAATGGGACATAGTGGCTGGAATCCCAAGCCCACCTAAAAAGGGTTGTGGCCAGTTGAGTTGTGGAGAGCCCGGTTGTAGCTGTGATGAACATAGGGGAGGCTCTCATCCCATGTGCGTGGATGCTTTGAGTTGTACATGTGCAAAATGTGTACGATCATCCTGTTAACAACCTCTGTCTGGCCATCAATTTGAGGATGGAAGGCTGTGGACTTAGTGAGTTTGGTGTCCAGCATCGACCAGAGACTCGACCAAAATGTACTGAGGAACCTGTTGTCCCGATCTAAGGTGATAGACTGTGGGATCCCAAAGTGTACCCACACTCATTTAAAGAAGAGTTTAGCAGTGGCTTCTGCTATGATATTCTTCTTGCAAGCCACCATAATGGCCATCTTTGAGAACCTGTCAACAACCACAAAAAAATAGTTGTTTCCATGCTTAGTGGAAGGAAGTTCTGACATGTAATCCATGGAGATGGATTCCCAAGGTCGTCTAGGGGTAGGCAACGGGGTATAGTGGCCTTGCTTCTTGATGGTCGGTTTGGCAATGGCACAGGAAGTGCATGATCTGATGTACTTCTGGACATCTTGTCAAAGATTCGGCCAATAGAAATACTTCTATAGTACTGCTACCATTTTCTCAACCCCGAAATACCCAGCAGCCCAACTGTAGTGTGCTTCCCAAATCATCTTGGCACGCTCACTTGAAGGAACACAAAGGTGACCCGGGTGGCATAATAGGGCATCCTGGAGGTGAAAATCTAGAACATACTGACCTTCCAAGAGTGTCTGGTATGTGTGGCTGAATTCTGGGTCACTTTTGTAGAGAATTGGCCAATCAGAGTCTCGTTACCACAAGAGTTGAGCATGGTGGTTAACGCCATGATCGATGTTCAACTGAGGCAATCTGCAACATTATTGGTGCTGCTTCTTATACTTGATATTCAAATGGAACTATTGCAAGTATGTGGACCACTTATGATGGCGATCATACTACAATTTCCCTTGGGTCTGTATGAACTACAAGGGTTGGTGGTCTGTGTGGATGACCGTTTCCTTCCCCAAAATGTAATGCTTCCATTGTCGGCAAGCCTACACAATGGAATACATCTCTTTGTCATAAGTGGGATACTTCCAGACTGTGTCTGAAAGTGTTTCACTGTGATATGCCATTGTATGCCTGTGTTGAGTAAGGACTACCCCAATATCATAGTCAGAGGCATTTGTCTCGACCTCAAATGGTTGTTGCAAGTCTGGTAATGTGAGCACTGGTGCCGAGTAGAGGCGATCTTTCAACTCTGTGAATGCCTTCTTTTGAGATTCAGACCAAAAGAATTTTGCTTTTACTCCTCCCTTGGTGACTTGACTTAAGGGTCAAGTGATATGAGAAAATCCCAACACGAACCTACGGTAGAAGTTGGCAAGACCTAGAAAGCTGCGGAGCTCTGTCAGAGTGGTTAGATATAGCCAATCCCGAATGAATTGGATCTTGACTGGAAACACATGCACCCCTTGTCCATCAATAATGTATCCCAGATACTGAACTTGGGTCATGCCAAAAGTGCATTTCTCCAAATTGGCACATAACTTGTGTTGTCGCAGTGTTTGGAGAACCTGTCGAATGTGGTGGAGGTGCTCTTCCCAACTCTGGCTGAAGATCAGGATGGCATCCAAGTATACCACTACAAATGAGTTGGTGAATGGCCGCAAGATGTCATCCATTAGCCTCATGAAGGTTACGGGAGCATTTGTCAATTTGAAAGGCATAACCAACCATTCGAAAAGGCCCTCCTTGGCTTTGAAGGCAGTCTTCCACACATCAGAGGGTTTGATTGGTACCTGGTTATATCCTGACTTCAAATCGATCTTGCTGAAATATTTTTCCACCTTCAGTTGGTCCAAGAGGTCATCAATCCATGGGATCGGATACCTATTGTGGACAATGATCTTGTTTAGCGCCCAATAGTCAATATAGAGTCTCCAAGTCCCATCCTTCTTCTGTACCAACATGATCAGGCTCCCATAGGGAAATGAACTCGAACGGATGTGACCTTTCTGGAGCAACTCTGGAATCTGCCTCTTGATTTCATCGTTTTCCAGAACGAAGCGTCGATAGATTGGTCCATTGGGTGGTGACTCACCTAGAGTCAGATCGATGGAGTGCTTGACCTAACAGTGCAAGGGAACCCTTGCGGGGGAGGTGAAGGTTTCCTCGTACTCCTCCACAACCTTGTCCATATGTAGTTGTCGTGCAGAGGGGCCCTGTCTAGAGGTCATGGCCACCGTCTTCTTCTTTCCTTGAGGGCATGTCATCAGGAAAACAAATTTCTTAGTTTTGGAAATGAGCTTACTGCATTGTTTTGTAGTAACCAAAGATATGGCAGTAGGTGGTGCTACCTCTGGTATCTTGTACAAATTATTTCCCAAAGTAACAATAACAGCACGAGGCCTTGATTCATACACAACATGTCGCTTCCACAAGTATGGTTGTCCTAATAATGCATCACAAACTTCAAGGGGAGCAATGTCACACAATACCTCATCCATGAAGGGCTTGATGTTGTATGGAAGACGACACTGTTGGCTCACGCAAAGATCCCATCCTTGGTGAAGCCACCCGATGATGTACAATTGTGGATGTGTTGTGTTTGGTAAGCCCAACTGCTTCACGACCTCTTCCGAAATAAGGTTCTTTTGGCTTGCGCTATCAATAATGAATTGTAGTGGGGAGCCCTTTACCCACATATGGGAGTGGAAGAGATGCTCCTCCTCCTCTAGATCTTCAGGTTCCTCCTTGTGGATCTTCATGGTGGCAACGGTGGCGTTGGGCTCCGCAATGATAATCTGCTTCCCTTTGTCATTCCCCTTGTCGAGTTCTCACTTAGAGTCGGGACATGCATCTGATTCTAAAACCTTTAGCTCGGCCACCAGTGACTGCTTGGCCCAACACTCACTTTTGTTTTGAGTGGAACTCTTATGGAACTCACACCACTTTCCTGTTTCCTTTCTCGGCTTCGTGGCACAGTTCTTTTCTTGCAGCTTTGGCGGGTTGTCTTGGGCCACCCCGCCTTGGATTTTTCCTTTGTTCTTGCAGATTGGGGGCACCTTTCCCTTGCTTAGGATTCAGAAATCCAAAGTCTCGCTTCTTCTATTTAAACTTTTGTTCGACTTGACGACATATCGATATTCCATGCCAAGCGAGGACAGGTTCAAGAATTCTATTTCTTCCTGGATGTACTTGTGTAGGCAACCACGGTATTTGAGTACCAAATGCTGCTCTAAATCCTTGATACCCAAATTTTTGCAAAGGGTATGGAAAATATTGGTAAACTCCAACATGTCTTGGTCCCTTCCCTGCCGCAGCGTGGTCCACTTTATGTATTGATCCTCATAGCTTCTGACAAGGTAGTACTGCTCCTTGATGGCATCCCGAAATGAATTCCAAGTGGGTGCGGCTGAAAATAGTGAGCTTGTACTTTCATCCTTATACTCGTATTTGGTTTCCCACTAGTCCTTGACGTGGGGAGCTGCTTTGAGAAGAGCAAAAATAATCTTTTCCCAACTGGAAAAATCATGAACATAAAAATAACCCTCTAGCAGATTTAACCATTTATTGACGAAATCTATGTTTATTTGACCCTCGAATATGGGGATTTCAAAATTAACTTGTACCTTAAATAGTGTGGCATTTCCAAAGTAGCTATTGGAAGCCGATTCGTTGCCCCTGGGTAGCCGCTGAAGGATCTAGGCAAAGTTGTCCATCATCGCATTCCTTTGTCGCTTGAGGGCTTCTTCGAGCAAGATTTTGATAGGATCTCCTACCCCTCGTATTTCTTTTCATCCACCATGGGAGGCCATCAGGATTTGCGAGGCTGGTCTTACAAAGGTTCGACTAGTTCAAGCCCTAACTCCTTATATCTTGACCTCGTTGGGGACAGGATTGCGCAATTATCTAGTGTGTTGTTCCTGCTCCCACCCTTCTACGTGTACACCCAAAACTAGTTTAGACTATTTCACTTTGATCCACTCAACACTTGCCTTCAACAGGCCCCCAACACACACCTATGGCTCGTCCTGAGCCACTTAGCCCTCCTGTTATCCCAAACAACTTGAAAAACCCTAGATTTCAATGAATTGATATTATGGTTCCATGTCACTCCTTCAAACATCCCCTGTTGCTACTTCTTCCTATAACATGAGCCACTACAGAGGTCGAAGCCCCTGCTTCTACAAAAATATCTACATGCTACCTTGAGGTGTACGTAGGACCAACTCATTTTGGATGTTATAGTCCACACTTAATTGGAAAGCTCAACACTACCATTGAAAATCTCTTTGCAGGGATAGACTACGAGTAGAGCCGTGATAAGTATTCT
Organism: Pinus taeda; assembly: GCA_000404065.3. Taxonomy (NCBI): domain Eukaryota; kingdom Viridiplantae; phylum Streptophyta; class Pinopsida; order Pinales; family Pinaceae; genus Pinus; species Pinus taeda. The sequence continues at coordinate 144,351 of APFE031270091.1, read as the reverse complement.
AACTGACCCATACGTATCCATTTAGAATATCACTTTGAGTAGTCTCAACCGCACTTGACAAACTCTTATACCTCTTACAAACCAACATTCCCTCGATTGGAACTCTTGACACCTCCATACACAATATCTCAACTCTGCATCCTTGTAATGTTGAAACTCTTCAGAACCTCCAACAATGTCTAACATTGCATCGCTCCATGATACCCACTCTCTATCGACCATTACCACACTCCATCACTCATTGTTATTATGGATTAGAAAGAGAAGCTACCTACATTACATAAGGAATTTATCACATTATAGCATCCAAAAATCACATCTTTGTGAGTACTCCAATGTTGAGAAAATATTATCTCCCCTGATTCAGCTTACTTGGAAATTAATGACGTTGAATGATAGCTCCATTGGCATGTGTTGAGATCAAGTAGTTATCTCAGCAACCATTATTTCTGTCAATTCCACACTTATGATATTGTTCTATGTTGTTGATTAACCTACGACATGGATGAGAAGATGATGTGGCATCCTTGAGAAAGCATGGAAACCTCTTTGACACAATTGAAGTTGTCACCTCCTCATATGTTACACACAAGCCACACTAAGTTGTTATAGTAACCAATCACTTCACTCCATGAATGTGTTGGGTCCCAACTTGATTCTTCCATCAGTCGGCATGTGACTTCCATCATGGAATCTTCCCCAACACTTTATCTTGCTTACCCTTGTGTCACATCTATGTTATATGGTACCTCTTGTGCAACAAAAATCTCTTTGCAATGCTTATACATTCAACAACTAGTTTCAACAAAAATGACTGAGATGATATATCCTACAACACAAACAAAATTCGGCATTGTTATTGCTTCTTTATATACAAGATTAATATTGAGAATGATTCCATCTAATGTTGTGCAGAAGACTAGCTATCCTTTCACAATTTTAGTCGATTCCCATTTACATAGACTCCCAATGGTTCATCATTAATCTTCTCAAGCTATATTATGTATGCATCTGTCACAATCTTGATCTTGTATGGACCCATACAATGCATTTGAAGCTTCCTTATGTGCTTTAGGAACTTACTATCATAGAGAAACATTAATTCCCACAGTTGAAATTTATTATACTTCATACATTGATCATGCCAATCTTTATCTCGATACTTATATATATTTTCCTCCATTTCTAACACAAGTTTGAACATGGTTTGTTCACCTTCAGTCCCCATAATATGCAAGTCTCATGGATCCTTGTCTCCATTAAATTCTTCAACAATATTATAGCATTCCATGAACTCTGGTAGTTGTTGCAAATACTGATGAGCAGGGCATATTGGCATTATTCTATGTACATGCCAACTTTCTAATGAAAATATATTTTGTTTAACACCTTAAATGCTTGATCCAATGCCTCATTATCAACTGCAAAACTAAACATAAATTTAAAACTCTGATTTATTTCCTCTCATTGTATAGCACCTCTCCACGCTTCTAGTTCCACATAACAATTCCCGAGAAAGGTATCTAAGGTGTGTATAAATCTATCAACCCATTCCTCCTATGGATTCTTCTTTCTATTCCATGCTAGAACACAACTCTTCAAATGGGTTGTGGGACAATCCAACCTAGTATACTTAACTCCCTTTACTTCATATTCAGACCCAAACTAAATTCACAACAAATTATTACATTTTTAACAAATATCTACAAAAACCTTATGCGTGTCCCACCATCACCCGAGAGTGGCTTCCAAGGAAACATCTAATGCTAACAACCTTAAGTATTCAAGTACCTTTTTCTCAAACTCTTGAAAAAAATATACAACATTAGGCAAACCAAGATACCTAGTTGGATCTCACACTTCCATCTTGATCCATCGCACTACATGAGTGATATGTGTGCACATTCTAGTAGAAAGTTCATGTAACTATTTCTAACAATTTTCCATCCCTTCCTTAGAATCTGAAGCACATGAAGCTTAAATTATATTCCAACTAAGTACACCATTTGTAATTAGGTTGATGTAATCCTTCATTTTTGTAGTGATATTATATATGTTGTCTAGTGCCTTTCCATCCAACTCTTTTTGAACAAGATCCACATACTTGTCTCCTTCACTAGGATCCAATGACACAATTGCCCAAATATCACATGATTCAAAAATCATATGCCTTTTCTTCAAATTAATGATCACTTGATTTTCAAATGCCTAATCAATCCCCAATAAATTTGGATAGGGTTCGATATCATAAAAAATTTAAATAAAATTGAAGTCCACCATACTTGCAACCCCATAAATATGTACCACCACATTTAATAGTCTACCAATGAGAAAAATTCTATATTGATTTGTGAATATGAGTTGGATAGGAGACCAAGTTAACTTGGGTCTCCCAATTATCTCCCAAGTCTTCTAAGTCAAAATATTGACATCATAGCCCAAATAAAGAATAATATTATTCATGTCATAAGTTCCTATTTGCACACCAAACCTAAACTCTCCATTGTTTCTCTTCTTTCGTGCGAATTTATTAAATGTGCACCCTGATATCTACATTGTTACAACATCTAGATCCATGGTGCACTTATCAACCATCCCACAATTTTTTTCATGGCTCCATCATCCTACATCAACTCCAAATATCTTGTCAAAAATGATTTAATCAATTTTTCTCCCCCTTCAGAACCCTTTGCAGCAGGTTTTATCATAAATATTGGGCATATCATATACTAGACTATCTTCTGGGGAAAACCACTCTGTCATAACCATTTCTCTATGTGCCTCCTTATAGGTAGTCTTCTCATTCTCATGATCAAACTTCGATGGTGGGTATGTATATTTTTGTACCCATTGTTGGCTAGTATTAGTCTGTTTGGAAGCATCCACCCCAGTCTTGGTCCCTCCATGTGTCACAACATTCACTTGTGATTGGTCATGGTGTAGTTATTTAGTAGCTTTCTACAGGTTCTTCCCCTTCTTCTCATGAATCTTTGGGAGCAACTAAGGGTTTTCCTCTATCACATAATCTAATGCTCGAAAATATTTGCATCTTGAACAATGATTAGGATAGTCTCTGGTAAGATGTTTAGGCTAGCTACAATTATAATAGATGACCAATCCTCTTCCTCATCCACAAGATCCTCATCCTTGTCAAATTCCCCCAGGACCTATTCCCATAATACCTTGACCTCTTCTTGGCTTATTATAGTTCTATGCCATGTTATCTTTTCCCTCCTACACTATATGAGAATTAAAGGTGTGATCCCACATCAATTAAAGATATCCAATGGTGAATTCCATAACCAATATAATTATATAAGTCACAAAACAACGTTCTTGGTGTATTCTCATATTTCTACCACATCGAGCAAGTTGAGGGTTTATAACCCCACACTCTACAATTCTTACACCATCATTCTCTTCCCTACGGCATCAGATTAGCCGCACCAGTCACCATATACTCATTCAACACAAGGAATTCATTTTTGTGATGTCATTCCTTCCAATAGATTGTGCATCAAACTTATGAATGTTGTTCTTTCCCTTTCACCAAATCCTTCAACTGAACAGTGAGCACAACCATCTGTGATTAAAGTTGAGCTATATCATAACTCTCTCCTCCTATTTCAACTATTGGAGATGCTTCCAATTTCAGTGTTATCTCCAAGGCTTCTAACTAAGATTGAATCTTCTTTTGAGTTAACAAAACACCAATATGTTGTAGTTTTCCCACAATAAACCACTCCTTTTGCGGCATAGCAGGAATTTCAAATGACAACTTTCCCAAAAATACCTTAAATTGTTGATCATAATCCTAAATGGATTCGCACGGTCTCTGTTTGATCTCCTTTAGCTCTATTATGCACTGGGATGTAGACTTATGCCTATGGAACTCCTTAAACATTGCTTGCCTGATGTATTGTAATGATGTTGGTTGTCTAAGTGGAGTAGTGTTCTTGTATTTCATGTACCAATTCAAGGCACGATCTCTAATAGTATTCTCCTACTGTATAATATTGGCTTTGTCATAATGACATTATTGGAAACCCATATTTCCTCACATACAAATAAGTTTTTTTCACGATCTTCATTCCCAAAACCAAGAAAAATTGACACCTTTAGAGTGTCTACCATTTTTCTATGTCTACTAGGCTCCTGATGATGGTCCATTAGATACAACTACTATCTCTTGTGATCTACTTCCTCCCAATTGACAAATCTAAATATGACTACTACATTGATTGCCTTCACTTCCCTTGCTAACTAAAGTATGTAAAACACTACTTGGGGAACTTACATCTGTAGCAATAGGTGCGCGCGAGGTTACATGTTTGACACAAGGAATACTTTGAGCAAGATTCTTGGGATGCACATTTTCTTCTATTCTCGTCCTAGTATACGAAGGTTCCCTTTCTCTAATTTTATTCGCAGTATGCTAATGTGTGTTTTATCCATACTTCTTTGATCTCCACTACTCCTGATCCTTCTCTTATGATCTCTTGCTATATCCTTCGATGGGTTTCAATCGATTGTAGGCACTGATGCAAACCTATCTCCTCCATTACTGCCACCAAAAACTTTCAACCACTTCTCAAAACACAACCTTGAAACTCTATCATATTTATCGTTCCATGCATTATTTATCTTAACCTCCTTGGCATACCCTTTATACAATCTTGTTCAAGGGTATTTTACATATCCTTCATCCTCTACTTTCTCCTACCCCTACTTATTGACCTTGTTCCCTCAAAATTACTCCCCATCCATCCCATAACTCACCCTTAATGCACAAGGGGTTTAGCTGCTCATGGTGCCAAATTTTATCTTCAACACACCTTTTTCACCTAACAACATATTTACAAAGGTGGACAATTCTTGAATAAAATATTCAGGTGGGCCTCCCAAAACATTTTGTTCAATAACAGTATATGAGATAATAGATTTGATGGAAAACTTTGTATATGTATCCTCCAGTCATGTTCTCAAACTAGATGTGGACAAGCTAGGTCATTTTATTTTCCACAAACTAGAGCCTTCAAACTCACTCAGAATTCTAAATTTTAGGTTCAAACAATATCCAATGGTCATTGAACTTTTGAATCCATTCTGCAATAAAATCTTGAAACTCAAAAAGGAAAATTTCATAGAATTAAAAAAAAATTCATTGAACCACCTATTAATGCTAATTGGTTGATTCCCAATTTCACCAACAAAAAACTCATCTAGCTTAGCTTCAAATTACTTGTCAATTTCTTCCTTTCTAGGATTCCACATACCCTTTGATAAAAAACCCCATCCATGGAAACAGAACCATGTGTTGGCACTTTTTATTTTCTGACCTGGGCTAATGCGCGAGACATGACCAAGAAAGACCCCACTAGATACTAGCCTTTTTCAGCAACCCTTGTAGAATATGAAAAGACCCACCCAAGGAACTGACGGGGTCTATGAGAATTAGGTTTCTATAGTAGTAAGCGAAATGGGAATCCGATTTGGGATATCATTCTATCATGCCTAAACTCTAGTTTACATACAACCCCTGCTTACAAATACTTGAGGAAAATATGGAACATTATCAACAACAATAATTTTAAAAGAAATAGGTGCATCAATTACTCTTGGCAAGTAAATTCATCCATTCAAATATTAATATCATAGATAAACACAACCCATAATAAAATCATCATACAAACACGAGATAACTGACTAACCATTATTATCATTACCAAAAAGAGTGCCAAATGAAAATCCCAATCCCATTGGCTCCTACCAATTTACACATAATTACATATATGAAAATACCATGGTTTTGATAGTGTTGGATACTGCTAACATATAAGGGGTCTCCTTGATGTGAAGTCCCAATTAGACCCCACACTATTTTGAGTAGGAGCCCCATCTGGAGTATCATCCCAACCACCATAACTCAAGGTTTACCTTGGTTTCAATGGATAAGCTAAGAGATTATACACATAACCTTTGAACAAACAAGTTGACATTGTGAAACACCAATTTCAATGTGTAAAAGGAGGCCTTCATGAGAGGGGAGACAAGAGTGGGTCTCTAGAAGGAAAGTAATAGTACTATATTAAGAGAGGCACATGAGAGCAAGGAAATATTCGTTAGTTATCTAGTGAAGTAGTTCACATAGGCACAATGATCATTAAAGAAAATACAACACACATTCAACAAGATAAGCACAAAAACTAATGAAGTAGTTCAATTTATTTAGTACATATGAAAATAACATATATCGCAAACATCCAAAGAATAATATTACAATATTCACGATACATGCATGAAAATGTGTTGGCTCAATGAGATTATAATTATTAAGTGAAAGTTCCAAGCACACAATTACAATGGTGAGACACTACCTCCAACAATGGAAAATTAAGTCACTTCTTGCTTCTCGAAAATAATGATTTTTTCTCCTATGCCAAGATGAATAAGCCGAGTCTATATTTCCAAAGTCTAAGCCTCCAAAATTCCTTAGCTTTAGTATGAAGGTGTATTTATAACAAAAGGAATGACCTTTTATATCCCTTATGACTATTGAGCTACCCTCATGACCCTTGTATTCATACATGACCTTTGAACTTCTATAAGACGCTTTGGTCCACATGTGACTTTTCATATTGCACATGTGACTCTTGGATTTCCACACATTTACATTCCATCATTTTCCTTTTGATAAGACATAATTACGTTCCACGTGATGTGGAAATACACATTGACACATATGACATTATGATGACAACAAGCCATAACTTGGCCATGATAACATGGAACTTCATGATGGTGTAGTAATGCCAAGTTTCTCTCTTTGTTTCTTTGTCTTCAATATTCATGAAAGATCCGATTTTTTCTTCATCTTCACCCTCTAAAGGGTCATGTATCAACATCGAGACCTTCTAAGTCCTCATGAAATGTCTTCAATTTATCTTGGTTCAGGATCTCTCCATGTCTTCATGATGGTTCTTCGTTGTGCTTCTTCTCTGCAAGTGCTTCTTTATTCCTCCTCCTTGACATATTCCTTGAGCATGAACTTGCCTTGATGAGGAGTTACACCTAACAATGAACATCAATCATGACAAGGAAAAATCAATATTGAAACCATCTATTTAATCTCTACCTTGCTCATGGAACAAGTTGCTTTTGATACGCCTGTGAAAGGACTAAGAAGGAAGGGTTTGATGAGGATGGCGTAGTTGAGCTCAAGAATGGATGAGGAGAGCACAAATTCTCACTATAATTGTGCCATGCACTATGAGGAGGGGCTCTTTAGGGTCCAACATAGTGGGAAAGTGCAAGAGACAGTGTGATGAGCTTGTAGACTGAAACTGTGTCATGCTCTAGGCTCAAGAGAGTAAGAGACACTGATAGCACAGTTGAGATTCACAGTGACTGAGGGAGGCCCTACCTATGGACTAGAAAGGTGACATACGCTCAGGAGGTAGGGCATGACTCAGTCTCGGAACAGTGAGGGAGTCTAGTGGACAAGGGTTGATGGCTTTCTGACTAAAATTGTGTCATGCACTGTAATTAAGAGGCATGCATAAGGGAGGGCACATTTTTCTTTAGTAGTGACTGATTTTCCACTAGAACTACACCCTACAAAAAGGGATTCAAGAAGAGAACACCTTGGGTGTTGTGACGAGTTGTGGTCGGTAGTGAAGGCAAGACTAAGCATTGTAACTACACCATGAACTATACTTGAGAGGGAGGCTTCAAGGTTAGTGCACTTTTCTTCTACAGTGGCTGACTGTCCACTAGAAATGTGCCCTGTGCCCTATGCTAGCATAGTTTTCTTTTACAGTGGTTTTATCTCCACGAGAAATGCACCCTTCACTCAGGAACACTCACTGGAAGAGGAAATTGTGCAATTGGTTAAGGCGGGAAGTGGAAGTCAAGTCACTTTTCCTAGGAAGAGGATTAATGCACTGTGAGAGGGAAGAGACCTTGTATGGCGCAATTTTATTTTTTCAGAGGACCACTAGAAATACTCCATGTGCTATACAAGGAAGAATGCTAAAAAATTAGTGCACTGAGTCAATACAAGGAAAAAGGGTAACGTGAGTATGCTTTGAAGTTTTTCAATGTGCAATCATAAGAGCTAAGATTAAAGAGGACTCATTACAAAATCCTTGGAAGGGAAATATATTATCAATGAGGCTCATAGATAGGTTGTTCTCATCAGATGACAAGATGGTTCATGTATTCACAACTTTCTCTAGGTAGGAGGACCAAGAAGAGCTCCAAAATGGCTAAGTGTGGGACCAGTAGAGTAAGAAAGGGAAAATCATATGAACAAGGCTCAAACATGGTTCACACACATGAATTCCATCAATAAAAAATAGGGGGATACACAAGACTCATGAACAACAATCACACCTTGAAACAACAACAAAGTGACACTTATTTCTAAGTGCGACCATTGAAATGCCACATTACAACACCTAGAATACAAGTTGTGACACAAGGATTGATTGCAACTAGAAAATGTGCTAAAATATAGGGACATGTCTAGCACATATTCTTATGTTATGTAGGACCATATAATATAGAAGAGTGTAATAGATTTGCCTCTAGTGATGTACAAAGGTGCGACATGCACATGAGTGAAAATAGTTAGAAGCAACACTTGCAACAGTAAGAAAACATGAAATGACACTTGCAAAATCTAAAAAAATTGAAAGAAACACATGCCAGAGTGAAGATAACATGAAAACACCACTTGTTAAATTGAAAGCAATAAAAAACAACAGTTTCTAACCTGAAATTGACACTTGTGAAAGTAAACATGTGAAAAAGCGAAAGTTGAGAAAACTCACTAAAATAGAGGTATAATTGCAACCAGAGTGAGGGAGACTGTCAATGGAAAGTGCACACTATCTATTGACATGGATTTCATGGTACATTGTGCTTATGGATTGCACAGTCATTGTCAGTAGTGATTGAGCAAGCCTTACTTTCATGAGTTGTGCAATGCCTATCTAAACTTACATAGAAAGATGTGTGTTTGTGAATTCATTGAGCATGTGTAATCAAGTGACCTTGAAACTTAGAGTCTAAGAAGAATACTTAAACACTTAGAAAAAATCAATCAACATGATGTGACCATGACGTGACAAATTGTAAGATCCTAAGTAGGGTCCAAAATTTAGGTGTAGGAAAAATTTTGGAGGGTGTTGATCGCAACGTCAAACACATGGGCAATACTCAAGTATGCCATTACCATGAGAATACAAGCTAAATTTATTAAATGAAACCAAATAACAAACATAGAGATCGATACATTCAAACTTAACCATTCCCACCTAGTCGCTTCATGCATTGTGCCTTATGCACGATTCTCCACTTAATGTCGGTTTTGCGCATTTTCATAGGTCTGCAGAATTCTCCAATTCATTGTCCCTGCTCCCACCTTTTTGCGTGACACCCAAAACTATTTTAGGTTGATACACTTTGATTATTGGATGTGGAGCCTGATTGTCTTCTTGATTGTTGAGAGGTTTTTGTCTCATTTGTGGTTGGATCCCAACCATTGACAAGGAGGTGTGGGAGGGGGCTTCCCCCCCACCCGCTATTGTTGCCATGGGGAGTCTGGGGGGGCGGTTGAAATTATTTGGAGTCCCCCCACCCACCACCCCACTTTGGAGGGGGTTAAGGGGAAGAACCCTTGAAGCAAAAGTCAGATGAAAAGTTGCCTTAAAAAATATTTTAATTTCGTATTCAATCTGGGTTTTTCATTAGGAAAAATTTATGACAGTAGAAGTTATGTTAATTTATGGTATTTTTCCCTAGAAGGCAACCCTCAGTTTATATGAAGGAATTTTATTTTGGTTGTGTATTATTATTCGGTGTGAGTAAAAGAGAGGATATTGTGTGAGAGCAAAGAGGAAATTAAAACAAATTTGATGTAGGTTGTATCTCTCCATTTTGTTGGATAATATAAAAGGAAGGATTGGATATTTCTCCAAGGACGTAGCCCAAATTGGGTGAACCATGTATATCTATGTCTCTTTTTTCTTATGCTTTTCTTGTTTGTGTTTCCATAATATTTTGTATGTTTCATTACTCTATTATTTAATTTCTAACATTGATCTACCAAACACTTTCCTCATTACTCTATTATTTAATTTCTAACATTGATCTACCAAACACTTTCCTCCAATGAACACTCTTATAATATAGTAATCCACACTTCTGTTGATAAGTCCCTTTTTGAAACTTTTTTTTGGATATTTTCCCCATTCACCCTTTGATCTTATAAAAAAATAACAAGGAGGAGTGAGGACGACCACATTACGATGCATTAAGAGTATAAAAAAATGTTGAGAATATTAGGAAGATATGTTTGAAATTATAAGAGATGTTGAATAAATCACATGAAAAATATATGGCGAGGCATGATCAACATAGGATAGAGAAGTCATTCAAAGCGAGAGATAGAGTATGGTTACAATCAAATAAGGAAAAATTGTAGTAAGAATATCAAGGCTTCATGGTATGATCCTTTTTAGATATTGGAAATGGTGGGATGTAATGCCTATAGACTCGATCTACCCCCAAACAAGCACATTTACAACGTAGTGAATGTGGAGAATCTCAAACCCTGTGAACCTTCCATGTTGGATCAAGATTAGGGGAAAGTCCTATATTCCATAGAGTAATTAGAACTATATGCTCAAGTAAAATTTGGGAAAGGACACAAGTTTTTAAAATATATCCAAATCTAAAAGACAAGGACAATATGACCTTTGGTAAACTGGGTTGAATGGAAAACTTCTAGGAAAAGCAAAATGGTACTCTATGGAAAAGGTAGAGCAAAAATTTCCTCACTTAATTTAGCAAATATTTTAGGGACCAAAATCCTTCATAAATGTGGAGGCATTATCTAGGTTGGATCATTGTCTTAATTTTCATCTATCTCAATGTGACTTTCACAATGGAAAAAATGGAGGAATTATCTTGCAGGGTCATTTTTAACAAAGGATCCCAATTTGGAGAATTAAGATTTGAAACCTTCCAGATCCATTTTTAGGCACTAAAATATGGTTATGGGGTCAAAATATCTTATTCAGACTCTCTCACATTGTTATACACTTAGATATCTTCCTAACGTTGCAAGAATCAGATCAAACAAAATTCATATGCAAAATATATGTCTCTCACAAGTTGACCTACTGTCTTGATCACCATGGTCTAAGAGAATGCCACATCAACCCATGTTACTCATGAATATGGGGATATCCATGTGTCAAATTTCTATAAGACTCTAAAATTTCCATAATTATAACTCTAGTTGAGGGCTGAGGGAGTCAAATCTCACCAGGGGTTGGATATCAAGCTATGTAAATGATAGGCCACTAGTAGGAGTAGAGATTCCATTCTATGCTATTGGATTTTGTTCCATTTCTGAGAAAAACAATTGGGAAATGGAATTTTCATAGAAAATGGAGGGTATTAAGGTTCTATATCAGCCTCACAAACCATGAATCTCATGTAACTCCACAGAGAGTACCACTTCCTTTGTAGTTGCATATTTCCATACCAGAGAAAAGAGAGCATGATAGCCTCACCTGCTAGATAGTTTTTCTCATGCAAGGGTTTCCTAGGGAAAAAAATCTCCATTACGCATGGTTTATATATTTCCTTTTGCTTGATATTTCTTACATCTAAGATAATTTATTTTAAGCATACAAGTAGTAAATAAATAATTTGATATCTAAAGGGAATTAACATTCATAGTAGATGTTTAAATAATTTTATTAGATCCATTGTGATGACCTATTCAAGTGTAATATCCATAGTCATTTACAAATCACAAGCAAACTATCATGCCCCTAAAATGAAGTTTGCATGTGAAGTTTATGTCCCCGACATGGTAACAATCTTAATTCTTCATAAGTCCAAGTGGTGACCATGTCAACTTACCATAATAGAATATGAGGAGTTACTAACAAATGGATATCCACTAGATACTTATTGAATATTGATATAGGATCCTTGAGGGTTTCAAAACTCTAAACCAAAACATAATTCTAGCTATCAAAATCCTAGCAATAGGGAAAAGGTTTGATTTTTTCACTAGTTGTCCACTATTCTATAATATGAGTTAGAAGTGTGGAGAAGATACTAGCATATCAAAGAGACAAAATCATGATGTAGAGAACTATATAATACTATAGTGTCTCATAACTTCATAGTAATATTGGACAACTTTATAATAAAATTGTATTATCCATATTATCAGGAGATGGAAGGAAGAATCCTTCATTTAACGTTAGCTTTGTTATAATATGGGTTTCAAATGGTAAATATTTGTGTTACTTCTATGAATTTTATAATATAGTATATTTCATATGTTATAGTAAATAGTCATTAAAATTACAAAAAGATAGTTGCATGGTTGAGCATAGACTCATTATAGATATTTTAATTTTATATTTATTTTGGTAAGCTAACCATTAGAATATATAAGGAAATTTACTCATTATATTGGTATCATGGGTATATTTTAGAATTTAATGATTTCAAGGCAATACATGCTTACACAACTTAAGAAATCTAAATTTATGGGAGGTATATACATTGTGGATTCGAAGATCACCATAAGAAGGGTTAAGAAGTGGTCCCAATCCTCAGGATTGGATGAAGAGCACTAGGAAATACCCACAGATGATTGTGAAGTAAGTGCATGAAGTTGTATGGTTAGATATTTGATATTTCCATTAGCAATGGTCACCCCTATGATGAAAATGGACACTATTTTAAAGAAACCAGAATTTTATGAGAAATCAAAATATCTTCAAGGATTGAAAAAAAAAGGGAGAACGAAAACTTGAAATAAGGTGACTCTAGTAAATAATCTTCATACAACCTATTTAAAATGGAAGTGAAGTTTGAGATTGATCCCTATGAATCTAAAGTGGAAATTCGTAAGTTTAATCATTTGTTACATGCATAATGTACAAGGGGATAAAATGATATATTTTTACACAACTAAACCTAAAAGGCCATGCATAAACTTGGGCGAGTGCCACCCCAAGGAACTTATGCCAAGGGGATATTCACTAGTAACTAATTAAATGATATTAAAAAATCACCTCGAGACTTAGATTTACGCTATCATGCTTTTAAGGAAGTAGATGATTCCATGGCACTATTACCATAGAGGTAAGGATACACTATGCAAGAATGCAATACGAATTTTCAAAGAAATCCATTGAATTGAGCATAAATCCTTGGGACCTAAATGTGGTCATAAAGTACTTTAGTGGATGTCTCAATCAAATGAGGAGGAAAATTTGTATTATTCAAGTCTAAGGCCATTGCTTAGGCCTATGCACAAGCACGATCCATGGAATATAATAAAAATGGGAAACTAAATGTTTCAAAGTAGTTGGACTAGCATTAGGATTCTTTTAAGGGCGGGAAGAAGAAGGAAAATGTGAAAAACAAGAATATTGATGTGACTACACTTGTTCATGGAACCTATACCACTATGGTCATTTGTAACATTGATGATCACATAAAATAAAAATGTGGGAAAATGGATCTAGACTTGAATTCTAGGAGCCACAAGAAGAAGAATCTTTTAATCGAAGCAAGAAGGGAAATACAAAGAAATATGTCAACGCAAATATTGTCTACAAAACAATGCATAAAGAGGTGAATTGGAGTAACCTCCTTTATAAGGAGTTGAAGGAGATGATAAATTTATTTTATATCAAGATTCAAATTTAGAAAACCAAAGTAACAGCTTAATTTGATTCTAGTTCACAAATAAGCTTCATTATAGAAGATTGGGTTAATAAGCTAGGTTTAGAAATGTATCATCACCCGCAATCATGCCCTTCGATTTAGATGAAGAAGGATATAGAGTTAAAACTTATGAATCATTGTAAGATGATATTTTTCAAAATGAAAATTTTACTAATGAAATAGAAGTCAACATAACATGTCTTGATGTCTAGAGTGTATGATTTAGTTGCACCTATTTATATAAGATGGGTGTTATCTTGTTGAGAAGGGAAAAACAATACCACCTAATCAAGAATGATAAATCTTTTATTAATAATACACACAAGATAATTCTAATATCTCTTTGTTGTGTGCACGTCAAGCTAAGCGATTTCTTAACTCAACCAAGAGGTATCTACTTCTTTCTTGAGGAAAGACCAAAAAGTTACTAAATCTACAGGTGTGAAGGAATCATTTGGAAAATGTGCACAATATTAGAAGTACCAATTGGAAGAAATTTTGTAGGCCACTAATCTGATAATGAGATCTTAAACAATTATTAAGGTATTACAGACTCATGTGCATGGATATGCCTATGTTACTTTGTGTAATGGATCGATAAGATTTCGAAATACATAGACAATGAAGCAATAAAAGAAACATAATAGATAACACACATAAACAGTGAGCTCAATTTGAGCCTCGCACAACAGATACAAAACAATAAGGCTTTACTTGGATCTCCCAAGTCTCTTATGAGTACACAAACACTCCTCACTGACTCTCTACCTATGTTTGCACTTTGTCTCAGTACTTCTTGTCTTTGTTTCTGTCAGTCTGTGGCTTTAAAGACAATCTGCGTTGTTTGTTCATTTCTCCTTCTCGGCTCTTTGGCTTCCCGACCTCTGTCTGCTCAGATCCCCCTCTGAGCGTTAGCAATCATTGTTAAATGCTTTCAGGGATGGTGGCCACCTGTACTATAACAGAATAGGTAATTAGGCCTTTGAAATCATTCAAAATCCCAAAAATGGTTGTTTTCCATTTACACAGAGAAACACAGCAAAACACAAAAAAATCTGACAAAACATTGTTCATCGGATTTGAAATATTCATAACTCTGCACTATTTTTCTATCGAGTCCGCCTTTAGGCCGCTTATCGCATCTCCACCATTGATCTGGGAGATCCAGATCCAACAGTTGTGGTACATTTCAGGCTACTCTTTCATATGGAGGTTAACCGCCCGATATGGGTGGTTTTCTCTCTCCTCAACCTAGACATGTGGCAGCCATTGTATGGGATCGGGCAGAGCCCGACCCAAACCACTTACCGCCTTTGGCCTCCCGAAATCCTGCCTATTTTGTGATTTCCCTTTATATTGGAAAATACATAAAAATATGAAAATCTCACTTTATCAGATTTGAAATAGTATTCAACAGCATTAATAAACCCTTTCGGGTTCGTAATATCACATCGAGTGCATTTCCTTCATAATCCATAGATTTGGTGAAAATGAGAAATACAAAGGAAATTGTTGCTTTCCAGATTTCAAATTATATCAAATATTGCCTATATTTCCATTGGGTCCAGCCATCGCATCGCATATATGTAACGGCCCCACTCCTTGTATTTGCCGATTGCAATATCGCGATTCAACTTGGGTTGTCGAACTGCGTGCTTGATCAACGGTCCTCGTCGACCCGCACTAATCACGATCGCAACTGTTATGTGGTTGTCCCCGATATCCTCTGCCTGTCATTGCCAATTGTAATGTGTCGATCGGATATGGACTGTTGATCGACCAGATCCGACGACTCTTATGCAACATAGTTTTAAATTTTGATACTCTGTTTTTCACTGTTTTTTATATGTTTTTCATGCTCGATAGTGTTATCTGCCTCTTTTAAAGGTTTTTACTTTTTGATAGTTTTTAACCATATGAAGACTTAGAGGGTCTTAAGATCCATTTGGATCATGCCTTCCCATTGAAAAAGCTTTTGGACCACCAAAAGTTGGTTTTTAAGCGTCAATCAAGTGAGGATACAACTTCCTCACTTGTCCAATCTCTATCCATTTCACACTGCTTGGTTTTGAACCTTTGAGTCCAATTCGCAGGTACTCAACATCCCCTCTGCGCATAGTTCTCACCTTCTTGTCCAGAACTATATCTTCCTACAACTCATTGAGATATTCAGGCAACAGATCATTAAAGAAAGGCAACTGACTTTGCTCTTCGGGATCTTCAATCAAAGAAGGTTCAAATAGTCTCAAGTTCTCTGCATTAACTACTGAATAGATGTGCATGTAAGCTGTAAAATCAAGGCAAAAAGCATTCTCACCAATTTTCTCAAGTACCTTGAAAGGCCCATACCTTATTGGCTTTAGCTTCTTACCTTCACCTTGCATTATGTCTTTGCTAATGCACATCCAGACTTGATCACCAACTTGGAATCTATGCTCAATTTGATGCTTATCATGCCTTGCCTTGTACTTGGCTTGGCTCTTTTCCAGCTGTTCCTGCACTACTTGGTGAATTTCTTGGATCTGTTTAACCACATCACTGTGTCCATCAATTGCTATGTCTTTAGTAAAGACAAAATCCAAGGGAGACCTTGGTGTGAAACCAAAACAAGTCTCAAAAGGAAATCTTTGTGTAGAAGAATGTTTAGCACGTTTGTAAGCATGTTGCACATAACACAAATGTTCATCGCAAAGCTTGGGATGCTTGCTGCAATAACCCCTGAGCAACTGGATCACTGTCCTGTTGACCACTTTGTTTGGCCATATGTTTGTGGATGAAAGGTTGTGCTCTTCTTCAGTCTGGTGTCCATCAATTCCCGTAGACTTGACCAAAACTTCCCAACAAATCAGGAATCTCAATCAGATACAATGGAAGTGGATAACCCAAAATGAACCCATACATGTTGAAAGAACAACTTAGATGTTTGTTTAGTTTTAATCTATTTGTTGCAAGGTATTAAAAAAAACATTTTGTTGAACTTGTCCACAATAAAATATAAATAATCATGACCTTTTCTAGATTTTGGCCAATAACAAAATCTTTGCAGTTGTGCAACTGTTTTACTTACACCAAAATGACCTAATATTAAAGAATTGTGTGCTTCTCACATTATGTTAACTCTTTCAGTTTGAGGAATGCATAACTTTCCCAAATGATATAAGAGTTGGTCCTTAACATGATAATCCAATTCTTCTACTTGTTTGCCATGACTTAAAGTTGCATATACATCTTTAAAATCTACATCTTGAGCATATTGTTCAATGTAGATTTCATGCAATACTAAATTATGCTTAAGTATAGTAGATGCATTTATGATTGGTATGGACAACATATCTGCAACTTTATTATGTATGCCTTTCTTATATCTGATGACAAGATGAAACTGTTGTAGAAAACACATCCACCTATAGTGTCTTGATTGCTGCAATTTAGTTTGTGAGTGTAAATATTGAAGTGGTTGATCACCAATATGTATAATTGTTTCTTTGCCCAATAGGTAATGTTTCCACTTTTTCACACTCTGCACTAATGCATACAATTCTTTATCATATGTGGGATAATTAACTACTGTAGAATTAAATGTCTCAAAATGATAACATATGGGTTTACCATGTTGCATCAACATTGGTCCCATGGCATAGTCACTGGCATCTGTTTCAATCTCAAATGGTCTTTGAAGATATGGCAATGCTAGTACTGGTGCTGTACTAATTTTTTCTTTCAAGGTGTCGAAGGCTTTCTGTTATTTGCCTCCCCACTAAAACACCATGTTCAACCCTGTCAAAGCATGTAAGGGAGCTACAATAAAGGAAAAGTTAGCAATAAGATTCTCCAATATTGTGCTGCTCCTAGGAAGCTTCTAACTTCTATAGCAGATTTGGGTTTAGGCCAGTTCACAATGACTTCAACCTTAGAGGGATCTATCTTCAATCCACCACCCCCTACAATATGACCCAAATAATTCAAAGATTTTTTTCCAAATTCATATTTTGATAACTTAACATAGAGATTTTCTTTTTTCAAAACATCTAGAGTTTGCTTTACATCCTTCAAATGTTCTTCCCATGTTTTACTGAAAACAAGAATGTCATATAAATATACAATTACAAAATCATCAATAAAAGGTCAGAGTACATCATTCATAACTCTCATGAAAGTGGCAGGAGTATTAGTTAAGCCAAAAGGCATAACTAACCATTCATACAGCCCTTGCTTTGTTTTGAAAGCAGCCTTCCATGCATCTTGTTCTGCAATTCTAACTTGATGGTAGCCACTACGCAAGTCCAACGTGGAAAAGTAAACAACTGATTTTAACTGATCTAATAGATCATCTATGTGAGGAAGAGGATAACGATTCTTGATCGTTATTTTATTCAGTGCTCTGTAATCAATGCACATCCTCCACGAACCATCTTTGTTTCTCACCAACATGATTGGAGATACGCATGGTGATGTGCTTGGTCTTATGAACTCTTTGTTGAGTAGCTCTTGTACCTGCTTCTTGATCTTTACATTCTCTAAAGCGGATAACATGTACATTCCGATGTTAGGAAATGGAGCATCTTGTTGCAAATGAATATCATGTAGAATTTCCCTTTTGGGTGGCAGACCTTTAGGTTCTTGAAATAGGATATCATATTCTGAAACAACTTTTTCTAAATCAGCTTGTTGTTTAGCATCACAACCTTCAAATACATTGGTTTTATCAGGTTTCTTTTTCCTTTACAACCATTAGTAAAACTGCTTGCATGAATTTACAATTCTTTTCATCTTCCCTGAGTTAATGAGAGTGTAGTTTATTTTTGAGCTGATGAGCTTCTTACAATAATATTCTATTCCATCTTTTGTTGAGTTGATACCTATTTTCAGCTCTATAGAAAATGGCTTTTCTATCATACAAGTAAGGACTTCCTAAAACAATACCACATATATCCAGGGGAACTATATCTAACTCAACCTCATCTACAAAATGCTGACCCAAAAGCAAGCCTAAGTTTACATTGTCTAGTCACTTGTAGCTTTGCTTTATCACATACCCAACCTAATGGATATGGCTTCTTGTGAGGTGTGGTTAGTAGTCCCAATTTCTTTACAATTGCTTTAGAATCAAGTTTACTTGTGAACCACTATCAAATAAAGTATCAATCTTTTGATGCTTGGAAATAACTCTAATATGAAAATCTCATGTCTTTTCCTCTCATTTTCTTCACTATCAATAGATTGTGTAGAATTACTAGTAGATGCTTCAGAATTTTTACCTTTTATACCTGTAGCTGTGATTGTTGTTTCATCAACTAAGTCTAACCCCTAATCCTTCTGAATAATGGCAGCAATCTTCTTCTTCTTGCCACCGAACTTCTTGGGTTTCAGCTCCTTCTTGTAGTGAGTGCATGAAGGTTTGTCTTTCTGTACAGCGTTTGCCTTCCTCACTCTCCATTTCTGCTTCCTCTTTTCCTTGTTTTTTCTTGCAGTGGGTTTTGATGTTCCCCCAATCTCTGGGTTCACATTCTTGCCTCTAGCCTCTAGATGTGTAGCTTGAACAGATACCTCATCTATGCTAGTAGGGTTAAACATGAGAATGGTGTGCCTCAAATAGCTATGTAGACCACCTATATACTTCAACAAAGTTTCAAGTGAGTCTAAAGAAATGCCTAGAATTAAAGCTCTTTTTCTAAATTCTTGGGTGTAGCTTTGTACACTTTGCCCCTTTAATTGGCGAAGAGTTTGTCAACTCATCATAGCTTGCTGCATATAAGCTAGTGGATAGAATTGTTTTTTAATGGAAGAAACAAATTCACTCTAGATAGAAAGAATTTTACAATGCTTCTTCAAATCAGCTTATGTCCTGCCTTCCCACCACACTAGGGCAGTTCCTCCAAGGCGAAGACTGGCTAGCTGAATCTTTCTCCTTTCTGAATTGATGTTCTACACCCTGCAATATACATCAATCTGTCTAATCCAGTTATCTAGCTTTTCTGCATTTATTTCTCCATCATATATTGGCAAATCAAATTTTACATCTAATTTAATAAAAGGGCTAGAAGGAGGTGTTGTTAGAGGAGGCTCATTCCCTTTCCCTTTTCCTTCAGAATGGCCATCTAGAAGAGGTTCCTCTATTCCTTTGTCTTGTTTGGAGGTTGAAGTATCTTCACTTCGACCTTTCTTAAATTCTCAATACATCTCTTCTACCATGGCTCTCATGGTCATGAAACTGTCCATGAACTAAGAGTCTGATTCCAAGGGACTTTCTTCTGCCATTTTCCTCCTAGGATAGACTCTTCCTATTTTTGGGTTAGTCTCAAGCAGTTCTCCTTCTCCTAATTTGAGCTTTGACTTAGTTATCATTCACCAATCTAGCACAAGCTTGTCTAACCTTAGCAAACCAAAAGCTCTGATGCCACTTGATCTGATAATGAGATCTTAAACAATAATTAAGGTATTACAGACTCATGTGCATGGATATGCCTATGTTACTTTGTGCAATGGATCGATAAGATTGTGAAATACATAGACAATGATGCGGTAAAAGAAACATAATACATAACACACATAAACATAACAAGTTTAGTAAGGAGTTCACCCAACACTCATGGGCTACATCACCTGGTCCAGTCTTCAGTGGTGACATCTCTATTATGTCTTCAAAACAGAGTTTTACAACAGTGAGCTCAATTTGAGCCTCACACAATAGATACAAAACAATAAGGTGTTACTTGGATCCCCCAAGTCTCTTCTGAGTACACAGACTCTCCTCACTGACTCTCTATCTCTGTTTGCACTATGTTTCAGTACTGCTTGTCTTTGTTTCTATCAGTCTATGGCTTTAAAGCCAATCTGCACTGTCTGTTCGTTTCTCCTTCTTGGCTCTCTGGCTTCCCAACCTTTGTCCGCTCAGATCCCCCTCTGAGCGTTAGCAATCATTGCTAAACACTTTCAAGGATGGTGGCCACCTGTACTGCAACAGAATAGGTCATCGAGCCTTTGAAATCATTTGAAATCCCAAAAATGATCATTTTTCGTTTACACAGAGAAATGTTGCAAAACACAGAAAAATCCACCAAAACACTGTTCATCGGATTTGAACTATTCATAACTCCGCACTATTTTTCTATTGGGTCCACTTTTAGGCCCCTTATCGCATCTCCACCGTTGATCTGGGAGATCCGGATCCAACGGTTGTGGTTCATTTCGGGCTACTCTTTCGTACAGAGGTTAACCGCTCGATACAGGTGGTTTTCTCTCTCCTATGCCTAGACACGTGGCAACCATTGTATGGGATCCGATGGAGCCCGACCCAAACCACTAACCACCTTTGGCCTCCCGAAATATTGCATGTTGTATGATTTCCCTTTATATTGGAAAATACATAAAAATATGAAAATCTCACTTTATCAGACTTGAAATAGTATTCAACAGCATTAATAAACCCTTTCGGGTCTGTAATATCGCATCGGGCGCATTTTCTACGTAATCCATTCATTTGGAGGAAATGCAAAATACAAAGGAAATTGTCACTTTCCAGATTTCAAATTATATCAAATATCACCTATATTTCCATCAGGTCTGGCCATCGCATCGCATATATGTAACGACCCCGCTCCTTGTATTTGCCGATTGCGATATCGCGATTCAACTTGGGCTGTTGATCTGCGCACTTGATCGACGGTCCTCATTGACCCGCGCTAATCACAATCACAATTGTTATATGGATGTCCCCAATATCCTTAGCCTGTCACCACCAATTGCGATGTGCCAATCGGATCTAGACTTTGATCAGCCATATCCGATGGCTCTTATGCAACATAGTTTTAAACCGCCGATACTCTGTTTTTCACTGTTTTCTCTATGTTTTTCATGCTCGATAGTGTTATCTGCCTCTTTTAAAGGTTTTTCCTTTTCGATAGTTTTTAACCATATGAAGACTTAGAGGGTCTTAGGATCCATTTGGATCAACCACCAAATTTACAAGTTAGAAGAAGTTTCCAAGAACTAAATTAATCCCACCCAAGAGGGAAATGGAAAATGATATATTGTTTCTACTAGAATATCCTTTAGTCCATTTAAAGTCAGATGAAGTGAAAAAGTAATTATGTAAATTATTAAAGAAAGGAATCATATGAACAAGTACATCACCATGTGGTTCCCCAATCACTTTGGTGGCTTAAAAAGACAAGGACTGGAGAAAATGTCCATTGAATATAGAGCTCGAATGCTCCCCAAAATCAAAATCAATTTCCTTTTCCTTGGATCATTGATTTGTAAAATTAAGTTCAACATGTAAATTACTTCACCAAGCTAGATTTGGAATATGGATATCATGAAGTTCGAATCTAAGGAGAAGAAATTTAGAAAACCAACTTTAGTAAAAGCAAACAACATTTATACGAGTGTTAAGTAGTGCATTTTGTTTGAATAATGTGTTATGTACTTTTATTCATTTAATGAATAGTGCGTTTTCTCCCTTCCTAGATTCATTTGTCATAGCTTAATAATATTTTAATTTTTTTTCTATGTAAGAGTATGTTATACATATAAATAAAATGGTAAATGCATATGACCAACAAAGATGAATAAGTGATTTTGAGATAAACATATTCCTCTGACTAAAATATACTCCTTTACATGATATGTATTATACAAGTCATATCATAGATAAAATTACCCATTCTCTTTCCTATTTCGCTCTTTCTTCCATAAAGCAGTGTACATAAGTGTAATATAAAATTGTTATACTCTGAATTATTTTACATAAAGTGTTAAAAACGTAATGCTAGCAAACATAAATAAATAATTTTGACTAAAGTATATTTCTATACCTAATGTTTTTGTAACTAAAATATACTCTTATACATAATATGTAATATACAAATCACATTATGCAAAAGAATAGCTATTCTTTTTTATTTTTCACTCTTTCTTTCATAAAACATTTTACATAATAATATAAAATTATTATATTTCAAATTACATTGTATAGTCATTATTTATTATTTTTATTCGTGTACCAATATCCTAATCAATTTAATTCTTTTAAATTTTCATATAATTTTCACCTTGGAATTGGATCACTAAATAAACATAATATCTAAATGTTTGGGAGTGAATAGTAGAAACTTTTCCATAAAAATAATTATCAAAAAAATAAAATTTAACATAATAACACAATTTTGTTGGTAAAGAAAAGATAATGCAAAAACCTCTTTATATCCAAGGAAAATGTAGGATAGAGAATAGTCATATGAGAAGCGTAAGTGTACACAAAAGTATATCATTACAAAGGAAAGCACAAAAAAGTGTGTGATTGAGAAAAATGTCAACGATGTGAAGTGCCATGTATTTAGTCACAATGAAAGCATGTGCATGATAGTTAGAGAAGAGGAATGAGAAAGAGGGTGATAAAAACAAGAGCATCACAATTTTGGAGGAGAATAATAGTAGTATATATTTAATGAATTTTAAAAATTGTATTTTTTGGTTAATTAATAGTTTTTATTAATTTAAATTTGGGATACATCATGAAGGTATATGTCGTAAAATTATGGATTTCATTTTGATCATGTTTATTGGCTCAAAAATATAAATAAAACTAGAAAACAAGTAAGACAAGAGAACTAGATAACTAGAAGTAGATAATTCAGAAAGACCAAAACATCCCCATAACATGAAAACAACAATTTTTCATCACTGCTCAAGAGGGAAGGTCAGGGTTGGGCCATCTTGTTTGTTGCCAAGAGGTGGAAGTGGGTGAAAGGAATCATGAACATTAGCTTCCATAAGTTCCATTCTACCTTCCAATTGTACTAGACTAGCCTGAATCCTTTTTTGTCCTCAACGCAGTGAAGCCATTTTATCCATAATGTGTCATTAGTTTTGTTGGAGACCATTCATAAACCCGATGATCTCATTCCTGTCATCATTTCTAGCTTAAGCCGTAGGATCCAAAAGCATTGAAATATACTGAAGGAATTTGTTTAGCGCATCGAATGGAGGAGGCATCTTAATTCTGCCAAGAGAGTTCACAACAGGTTTATCAACCTCCTCTCCCAAGGCTTGATTCTCTTTAGGATGCACATCCCTGTGGCCCCATGGACCCACACCTCGACGCGCTTTGCCACATTGCCACAACATGGAGCCAAGGAATACCTAATTATGCTATATACCCAAAAGGTTCCACTCCCAGTGCACCCTAAACACAATCACAACAACTCCATTCCCAACACTCCCTAAGTTGTGCGCATGGAGGAAAAGTTGAGAGTCCTTTACCTCACCTTCTACCATAAAGGGAAAGAAACTCTCTAGAAAAATATTTTAGCTCTCTTTACCACCAGTGCTTTCGCAAGGATGGATACCCTCCACACACAAAAAACACACCAAAAACCCTCGTTGTTGCTTAAATTATTTCTGAGGGAGCTAAACTCCCGAGACCCACTCCACTTCTCAAAGCCATTTTTCTTGGTGAAGATCTAGTAAAACTCAACATGCCAACCTAAGAGATAAACATTCAAAAGAAAATAACAAGCAAACCCTCTTTTGAATACATGATGACTATGAATTACCAGAGAAGGAGTCACATAGAATCCCCAATTGCTTGACTTTTCGACCTCACCTAGTCATTGGCATTCCACCCAAGCGAATAAATTACCACCAATCTTAGGATGTTTCCACCTTGAGTTCAGATCCCACACCTTCTCACATTGTGCATCCCAATTGAAATTACCAGTTACTTCAATATTGACTAAGATCCCTCCATTTTTTTCCTCAACTTGGCAGGTAGGGGATGGCACAGTCGGAATGCCACCTTGCAGTATCCAACGCTCAAGAACTGCCATCAACACCAGTCCCATAACCCTCAATGAAAAACATAACGCAATGCTTAATGCTCGCACAAATATATCTTTCCATATTTCTAGAAACATCGACATATTTTTAACAATGGATGCATGCTTGAAACACTATATTAAACCAAGTGGCGCATGGGTGAGGGTGACAAGTTACCCACCGAGCCTTTCCTACAACTAGTTATCACCCCCATCGGGGATTTCTTATCAATCTCTATAATATTTGAGAGCTGATCTAAGTCCTATTGATCCATATGAGATTATATCTACACTCATCTCCTTGGTCCCCCATTTAGCTAGCCAATCCATCGTCTTATTCCTTGTTCGCCTCATGTGGGAGGTGATAGAATAGCGGAAAGAGAGTAGTAGATCCCATAACCGCATGAGAAAGAGTTATAGTCACCAAATGTTGGCAATTCTTGCCACTAGGGTACCGTTGATAAGCTTCTAGACAACGATGATCACCAACTATGAATCTCTTGTGATTTGGATGTTCGAGACACCCAGTTTTTGTGCAAAACAAAATCACTTCTCCAATGCCATGAACTCAACAACATTATTGGTAGTGTGACCATAACAACCAATAAAACAACCTAAATAGTTACCTATATCATCCTTGACTATGCTTCTGAATCTAGCCATTCCCGGATTGATTTTGGAAGCCCCGTCAAAGTTCAATTTAACAAATCTAGTTGGGAGAAAGACAAATTCAAATGGGGAAGAAAATGGAGATTTAATCTGTTCCTTCACCTGTGATCCCATCATTTCTTTTGATAAATCCAACTTATTTATGAATAGTGCTCCTCCCCTTCAACTGTCCAGTGTTTTGTGTCCCAATTCTCTGCAAGGATCGAATCCCTCACATTGTGGATGGAGGCTTTCTAGACCAACTGCAGTGAAGATATTTGATTAAAAAAAAAAAAAATTATTTCTTTCCATAAATTACAAAGCACAAGTCTCGTTATAAGGAGCCATGCTCGATTAACCATAGGGTTTTTGAATAGAGAGCTTCTCCAAGTTTCAATGGTTTCCCAAAGACTATTAGGCATACGATCCAAATGGCTAAATGTAGTCCTAACATGATCGCATAATTCCTCTAATAGCTCGCAAGTATTTAGTAGATGCTCCATGTCCACTTCATGATGTTGACATAAAGGGCACCATGATGGTCCAGTGAAACCCTTCCGCTGGAGGTGGTCCCAAGTCAATATTCTTCCATGCCCGATGAGCTCGAGAAAATGAGATATCTTCGGCCAAAATTTGGTCTACCAAACCTTACTACAAAAGGGCTCTTTTAGGATCATCAAATGGTCAATATTTAACCTGTAGGCCTCCTTTATTGTGAAAATTCCCCAAGATTTATAGCCCCATATCAGGATGTCCTTATCTTCAACCACCAGTATTCTAATTTCTCGTAAAGAATGTTGTAGGACTAACTATTTTTGAGCTTCTCTATTCCCATGCTAGTTCTCTCCCGTTTTCCACTCCCATCGGGGTGAGCATGGATTCGTCTCCTTCCAAAAACTCACAACCAACCTTGCTCCATGGGAAATGGTGAAAGCCATGATTTGTTGCAAATCCTTCACATGATCCAAGCATGGAAATTGCTGCCAGTACTCTTCCCAAAACCTGATACTTTTTCCATCTCAGATTTCCCAAAAGATATGCTTATCGATTAGATGTTTATTATCTTTCACCATATTTCAAATGGGAGATCTATATGGGTATATGTTCGTCCTCACCTTTTGCTCCCTAGAGTGACCCTGGCTATATTGCTGGTCCCATATCATTTTCCACAACTCAAATACACCTTGTAGCCTGTTAGTGTCAGCCTTTTCATACTTCCATCAGGGATCAAAATCTGCTCTTTTGCATTTTCATAGTAGGAGTCCCATACTGTAAATATTTCATCACTCCATTAGGTCATGATATATGTATCCATTGATGGTTGTTTTCTCTTCAGCTCCTCCCTCATAGATTGTACTTGTTGATCCTCCTTCATATTGTTTTCAGTCATGGTTCATAAACAATCTGCAGTCCATTTCATTAGGTCTTAGGGTTTGATTTAATTAGGTCTAGGGTTTCATACCAAGGTCAAGAAACTGATTTTCAAATGCCAATAAAGGTCAGCAAGGGTATGAGGATGATCAATAAATCAAGCATGATGGCTTGAAAGTCACAAGCTACAACAATTTTTATTTTTGGAACCTAATATAATTTTCACCTCAAAAACATGTTTTTGAGGTGAAAACATAGTATTTTGAATTTATTGTATTTATTATGTAATTTTAAGTTTCTATATGTAATAATGGATCTCAACTGCATCAGAAGAATTCTCCCTGATGTAAGACACACCAACACTGCAAAAATCAAGTCAATTTGAGCATTTATCCACCTGCAAAGACACAATGAGAAGAGGCATTAAAAAACAGAGTTTTGAAAAAGACAAGAAACATTTGAAAGTGGGTTTTTCAAAAGTGAAAAATAAAAATGGACTCCTATTTAAACTCTTACATTTCATTTTCTAAAATCATTATGTTCATTTAGCAAGCAAGGAGTCCAAAGGTGAGAAGAAAAGGCAAAATTCGAGTGAGTTTGGGCAAAAGAAGATTGGTGTTGTGCATTGGCTGAGCGATGTTGTGCTTTTGAGCAGAATAGGTTGGCGATGCGTGTGGGGACAAGGCAATGCGTGTAGAGCCAGGCGCTGTGCATCTGGAAAAGTTTTGCAGTTCAAATTAACACAGGCGCTGCATGTAGAGCTAGGCGTTGCGCGTCTGCGCAAAGGCGCTGCATGTTGAGTAGCAAGCCTCCAAACCCTCCATAACTTAAAAAAAAAAACATCAAATTGTTTGATCTTCTCCTCTTTCCAAGTAAGTTACCCTCCTCTCCTTCTTTTTTTTTGCTTGCACATGAAAGTCATAAGCGCCACTCTTCATGATTAAAATTAAATCCTAGTTTGCTCTATTCGTTCTACAAAACCCTAAACCCCTTTGTTTCTTCCCATCACCTATCATTAGAGCTAGAAACCCCTGTTTACATCACTACCTGTCCCCTCATCTATATTCCTTCATTATATACCTCATCCTACAACCCCCTTCCCTCACTCTCATAATTCATATCTTACCCTTGATTGTCCAAGTCTACCCTAATACATCCTTACACTTCTAAAGGACTCCCACTCATTCCCTTTATCCCTTTCTAGAAGTGTACCAAAAATCTTGCAAACATGGATAGAGAAGACCTTGAATGTGAACAGGAAAACATAGCTAGTGATAGCTCAGCAGATAGAGCTAGGCAGCACAAAAAATCTCATAAGGGAGGCAGGATTACAAGAGAAGAGCCATCAAACCTTAGGGAATTGCAGGCTTCTTAGTTGGTTGTTTCATGTTTCATATATCTTGGATGCTATGAGTTCTGTGAACAAGTGGAGAGAGTCCAATACCACTCGGAGCTCACCAGGCTCTTTGTATCTCATCTTCAAAACAACAAAGTGACTCTTGTTGGGGTAACTTTCACAGTTTCACCATCCATCATTTCAGATGCCACCAGGATTCATAATGTTGGTGAGAAGTGGTATAAGGCCCAGGATCTTGATGAACATTATTATGAGCCTTACAATAAACCTCTGTACTGAAATCAGGTGAAGAATCTCTTTCCTTTCAAATTTCTTGAGAACAAGTATGTCCCCTTGATGAGAATCGCCATCAAATATTTCACTTGTGAGGGTAGCTTTTCTAGGTTGTACACTTATCACATCAGGCTCCTCATGCATTTTACCAGGGTGAAAATGTTAAACCTCCCATACTTTTTGTTCAAGAACATTGAGAAGATGGCTTATCTTTTGCAGAGGAAGCCATACCCTTAGTAGATGATTAGTCTCTACCACTACTCCTTGATCAAAGTTCTTGTTCTTCATCATCTCAGTCTCCTCAACATCCCTTGGGAGACATTTATTGCTCATGACATATTTAGGGGTCCTCAAGTTCCTTCACCAGTGTCTCAAGAAGCAGTGGGACATTCCAGTCAAGTGGAAACAGGAGAAGAGATCAAGGAGACAAGAACTACTAAGGTTCCAATTTACTTGACCTATTAGAGGGGCATAAGGAGATTATTTGCATCTGCTAGGCAAGTGTTTGTTCCATGGGATGTGGAAGGGACCTTTCCTTCTTCATCGGTCCATAGGCAAATGCTAACTCCACAAGATGTGAAAGGGGCTTTGCCTTCTTCATCGACACAACAAGTACAGGTACAACAGTTGCACAAGGGAAAAGAAAAGATGCCAGATGATGAGGAGGAGGAAAGGGACTTTGACTTTGCCGAACATGATAAACCTGAGCAACCTGACATTGAGACCATTGATTTAGAGGCTCAGGAGAGGGAAACAATAAAGGACATCATCATACAGGAAAAGGAAGCTCAAATAGAAGCTTTGATGGAAAACCTAGAGAGGGCCAAGTATGTCATCACATACGTAGAGCAGGAAAACAAACAGTTGAGTGACAAACAAGTCCTCATGGATCTGGAAGTGCTCAAGGTAAAACGACAAAATGACAAAGAGCCTCATGTCACTTTGACTCCTATCGTGTAGGAGATTGAAAAGGATAGGGATATTTGGCTTGAGAGAGTCAATATACACCTTGAGAAGCTGCTACATAAGGCCAACAGAGACAACCAGATGATAAGGCACATGGCCTATCACTACAAGACCCAGAATAGGATTTGCAACATGAGGATCAAGAGAATGAAAACTATGCTAAAGCAAGCCTTGGAAGGCAAAAAAGAGGGGTCTAGGCTTAGGATGTTGGTTGAAGCCTCCTTGGCTCATCAAAGCACATGATGGTGGTGCTTCACACAAATTTTGGGCAAGTTTTGGGCAAATTTTGTCATTTGCAAATTTTGAATTTTAATACACAGGAAAACTGCCCAGAAGCGTAGCACCATCGGCGTTGCGCTTTTCCTAGGAGCATCCAATGGAGGAATGGCTAACATTTTTGGATTCAGGGTAGTGAGTACATGCACCCTAGCAATTTTCAAAGTGTTTGGAGCAGAAATGGTCCACCAAAAGGTCCAAAAACACTATAAAAATGACCTTTCTGCCACTTTTTGGACACACAAAAGCAACTTTGTGAAAATTAAGTTTTGAGGGGTCAAATGAGCTCCAAATGCAGAAATTCCAAGTGTTCTAGCAAATAAACTTGAAGACCTTTCCAATGAGCTATTATGGGCTCAATTTGGATTCCGGGAAGGTCTCCAAGAGGGGCCTGAAAGGGGCGTTATGCGTTGAGCCAGTGGTGCTGCGCGTAGGGTAAATTTTGCTCAAGACGCCTATTTTTCCAGTTTTTCACTATGATTGTGGATTTTCTCTCATGATGGATATTTTACCAATGTAAATGATGATTTTTCATGTAATTATGGTAGGTAAATAGTGATAGAGGGTAGATTCATTGGATTAAAGGTTGTTTTGAGGGCAGTGAATCAGTTTCCCCTCTTTTAGAGGCAAGTTGTTAGGTGGCTTGGAACCCAGTTCCTTGTTTAGAGTTTGTTGAAACAACCCCTCTTCTCATGGATTCGACCCCTGAGGCTAGGATGAGTGGTTTTGATGCCTATATCATGTGTTTTCTTAGTCATTTTTAAGGGTTGGACTCACTTGGATGCTCAGAGCTTAATTGTACATCATTGTAAGCAGTTTGGCAAGGAGATTAATAGGATTTGCAACTATTTTTATGGGATCCCTATGGTATGGAATTTTAGCATAGTTTCTTCTTTTCTAATCATTTGTTTACATGTTTTATGTATGCCATCATCCATTTCATTGCTTCTTATTGAATGCTATCAAGTTAGATAGGTAGAATCCATTGTAATAGTGCTCTACCTTGGGAAATCATTCAATATTTCATGTTTTCTACTGTTTGAGAAGGGTCCATGATTGTCACATGCCCTCCTTAGCTCCTCATCAGTCTTAAACACCTCACACCATTAAGCATAAAGTGCTAAAGCCTATGCCTACCTTGCCCCATAGAACACCCTACATTTCTGACCTAATTTCCCAAACCTAAACTGCCCAGCTCCATCTAATTCAGCGAAACATCAACAAAACCCAATCAAAATTCCATTGCTACTATACCTAGCCTAAAATCCTTACCTGATCCAATTATCTCGACTGAGATTCTAAAGGAGAGATCCCTCTCCTGGTCTTGTAGGGCTAGCTACAAGGCTAAGCTTGGTTTGTGGTTACCCTAGAAGTTGCCTCCCTTCAGCCTGAGGTAAATCTAGGTGATAACATAGCCATCGCCACCAAAGTTTCATTCACATTGTTTTACCGAGTCTCTCTAGATCCCTAAGACCTAGTCCACTATCCTTGTTAGGAAGACATGTCTTCTCCCATGAAACCAATGCCCATTTCTTGGCTTTTTGTGTCCCTTTCCAAAGGAATTTGTGGAATTTAGAAACAATATATTTATATGCCCCTTTAGGGCCTGGAAGCACAAACAATTGATACATAGGAATGGCGTGCAACACAACTTTCACCAAAGTTTCCCTCCTAGTGATATTCAATGATATGAATGTCCAATTCGCTAGTCATTTAGATATTTTATTGATAACTTCTTGCTAGCAGTTCATTCGCATAGGGTTTGATACTAATGGCACTCCCAAATACTTGGTTGGAAGCAATACCAGCTGGAATCCAAGCATTCTAGCTAGGATCCTTTGGATCGAAATGCTGGTATTTAAAAAGTATATGTTAGATTTATCCCCGTTTATCAGACTACCATATGCATATTTAAAATATGACAAGATAGTGCCCAGGGCTCTCGTCTCCTAAATTGTTGGTTCCCCAAATAGCAGTGTATCATCTGCAAGCTATTGATGAGTGATTGGTAGATCTTGCCCCAAAAGCCGAATTCCTTTTAACTACCCTGTTTGAATAGCTTCCTTGATATATCTACCTAAACATTATCTGACTCTAGATTACCATAAGGTGTGCGTCAGAGAACCATTTACCAAAATAAAGAAGAATGACATGGAAATTAGAGATCTTATCCATCTGATCCATGGTGTCAAAAACCCAAAAGACTCCAACATTTTCATCAAATAAGTATAGTTTAATTTGTCATACTCCTTGGATAAATCAAGTTTCACTAGCATTCCAAGCTTTATGCTTTTCCTAAGGGTCTGGATAATGTCATGGACAATCATGATCCCATCTAGGATATGCCTACCCTTTACAAACCTCGTCTGCTTTAGACTAATGAAATGCTTCAATAAGGGTTTCAGTCTCCTCACAACGACAAATGAGATAACTTTGTATATCACATTACACAATGCAATGGACTTGAACCCGCTTGGATCACTTGAGTTATTTGATTTGGGAATTAGAGTAAGAAAATTAGCATTGAGCCCCGACCATACTTGTTGTGTTCTTCAAGGTTCCTTGATAGGAGCATGAACATCTCTACCGATGAAATACTAAAAATTGTAATATTTATTTTTATCTTTTAGATCTATTTTTACAAAGTTTTAGAAATATGTTTGTGTTATGAAAATTATTTCTATATTATAAAAATCATTTAAATTTGCATTTTACTTTATTTATATTTTTTTAATATAAAATTAACTAAATTTTTGTTTGTATAAACTTAATTATATATTGTTATTTATCACAAATCATTTATAATTTGTAAAATTAAAATTAAAAATTAAAAAAAAATGTTAAATAATAATAATAAATAATAATAATAATAATATAATAATCTAATTTTAAAGTCATAATTAAATTAGATATCTAATTGGTACCAAAGATCTTAGTTTATGGGATAAGAAACTTATCTACGTGATTTGACTACTAAAATCTAGAAAGATACTCTCTCCTCTCAATATTTAAACATATAACATCTTAAAAGAAAACAAGCATCCTTCACCATTAAATTCACTCAAATAAAAACAATAATAATATCCAAATTACCTTAAAACTTTTAAATTTTTTTAAGAAAATTGTCTAAAAAGATACTTTGTCTCCTCTCAATATTTAAACATATAACATCTTAAAAGAAAACAAGCATCCTTCACCATTAAATTCACTCAAATAAAAACAATAATAATATCCAAATTACCTTAAAACTTTTAAATTTTTTAAAGAAAATTGTTTAAATAATTAAAATAACAAAATATTCTTATCCAAATGAATAGACAACTAAGTTCAAAACTTGCTTGTCCAACCAAATCATCATTAAAAGCCATTATCATTTCAATCCCAATTCATAATTTATTAAGTATGAATTACATGTTTCCACTCATTAATTTAGTCATTAAAAATATTTTTTATTTATATATTTTACTCAAATATTCTAATCTAAAAAATTAAAAAAAAAAAAAAAAAACAAAAAAAAAAAAAAAAAAATTAGTTTCACTCTCTCTTAATAATTCTCAAATATTCTCAATTGTTTCACTTATCTCTTAACCACGAGATTCTCAAATATTCTTATAATACTCCTACGTGTTACGCTGTAACATCTCAATTCACAGGTTAGAGAAATTAAAAAGAATAGCATATTTTTCCAATGTAAAACAATAAAATAAATTCAAATCAATAATAATTCTATTATAATATGACGTACTGAAAATACCTTCAAATAGAATACAATAATACTAAAAATATTTAAAAACAAACTTAATATATAAAGAATATGTCATTCCTGATGTTGTTAATTAATTGCTTTGGGAAGGAACTATGTTGCCTGTGAAAAGTTTAATATTTTTCTTTCATTTAATATAGTGTATTATTATTATTTATTTAGTATAAATTTGTAAAAATTCTATGAGTAAAATCACAATTTTGGTCACACGCGAGTGTATGTTGGAACGGTCGGGGCGGTCATTTTTCACGCCCCCGACTGGTATCGAATCCTACGGAGGTTACACTGCAGCATATTATGTACTATGTACAGTTGTAATTTGACATATATAGCTTCTTCAAGTGGGTTCACCCTCCCTCCCTGATTAAAAAAAAAAAAAAACACAATTTTGGTCACACATCCATTGATGTATGTATCATGAATTGGTAATTGAATTTTAAGATTGAAAAAACTCCTTTTTTTCATCTTTTGAGGAATGTGGAAATGCATGAATGTTTATATATTTGAAAATTCTTTTTAACTTTTGAATAGAATCTATAACAAAATATGCTCATTCTACAGGGAATATAAGATGGAGAGCAAGAAGGGTATCTATAAAGAAATCTAATTAACTTATTGCTAGAGGAGATATCTCATTGGATTCTTCGACAAGGTTTCTCAAATTATGGTTTGTGGATATGGTGCTATCACTGTGATAGATCTTGGTCATTTTTATATTTTCATCTGGAATAACGGTCATGGGATAAATTCTAGGACCAAAGCTCTGTGGGGTCTATTGTATTGTTCACATTGGTTTACACTTGAGATTATCTATGTTTTCGGGGACTTTAAAGTCTCTATTGACTTAATCAACCACATCCTCCTCTTCTATCAAATTGGCTCTGCCATATTAGCAAATTGGTTGGGATATATATATATATATATATATCTATCCTTCTCCCATATTTACTGTGGACAAAACATTGTTGTTGATGCCCAATTCAAATTGGGTTTGACTCTTCGGCTAGGTATGATATTCTATCAAGCTTTCTACAAAGGAAGTTTCATTGGCCGTGGGAAAATATATATTTATTGATTTGTGAAGGTTTATGGTTATGATTTCCTATTTCTTTATCAAACTCTAATGTTTTTTTTCCATATAAAGCTTTTTTTGTTTTTTGGATCAATTAAATACATATCTTTATGTTATTTTTGGTGATGACAAATGGAGATGAGGCACATGGTCCTACTTCTATGATGATATGATAATATTAAATAGCTTCCTATGGGGATACAAGCCAGAGAATGTAACATGACTATTACATGGGTACTAGACAATGAATCCTTGTTATATCAGATCATTAGTGCATGTAAATTGGTTTTATTTTATATAAAGTCCGTTGTTTTTTCTTCCTTGAAAAAAATCACATTCTTAGTTGCCAAATTTATCTAGATAATTAAAACAATAACAACAATTAGTTTAGTAATTTTAACAATTTCAAATTCACCAAATTCCAAATGAGATCGTTGAAAACGTAACTATACGAATATTCTTATTGCACACCATTTTGTTAACCATCCCAATTATGAATAAAAGCATCCATATGCATTTGTCAGTATCACCATTTTCCTAGAGTCAATGTCTCAAGTACAATAGAAATGCAAGTAAGAGAATATGTAGGGGAGGTCTACAAAACCAGTGTGTTGAATGGATTTGCACGGGTTATCCTGGATTCCCTGTCTAGAATGAGTACCTAGAATGCAAGATCGTAGATTCCAAATCTCTTTAAGTCAGGATTTTGAGTGGCATCAACTGGAGCAATTGGAGCAGTTCCAGAAGTACATGTGTAATGTAGGAATGTTGCCATTTGCAAAGGGCGGTCTTCATTTGTATGTTCTTGGTATGAGGTACGACCTTTGATCTATTGAAAATGGATAAGAATGATATATTTGAATGTTTTCTACTGGTGATACTAGTTATTGGTGTTATTTTTCTCCTACATCTTATGATTAGTGATTTAAGAAAACGTGGGAAGATTAGAGTTGCATAAGTAGAACAATCTGAACATTCTTCTATGTGATTATGAGGTATGAAGCTCCTCCAAACCTCTTAGCAGTTACCAAGTAGTGATCATCTTGAAAGAGGTGTAATAAAAACTTGAGTCTAGGTAAAATAGAGGTGGAGGCATTGGTAGGATGATTTCTATGGTCTTTGGTGGAGATAATCTTGGAACAGGGGGACTTAGGCATATAAATTTAAGTTTGTGTACAAGGTGTGCACAAAATGGTCTCGTAGAGTTCTATTATTTATATATTATAGAGAGATGTAGCCTACCAAAACTATAAAACAAAATTTGTAAGCAAACTATGAGAGAGAAGATTGAAGAGCATAGGGTTGGTTATTTCAAATGCAAAATTGCATATATGTGGATTAAGTGTAGTTTTTGGTGGTGTAACATTTGGTGTTGTTGGCTGCAAGACTCATGTTCTTAGAGAAATAGTGTATCAAAGGTAACTTTTGGTGCAAAGCTCAACTTTATCTATTGCATTTCATTGGATTAATCACAATAATTAGATCCTTGCAACCATCAAGTTCTTTGGGCTAAGATAGCTAGAGCTCGATACAAATCAATTGTAGGTTCCATGGCGCCTAAACACATTTAAGAGGGTAGTTGGTGGTAGATAAATTTGATTGATGTAGTTTGTCCCTTTAAGACTGGTCAATGACTTTTGCGTCATCATTGGACTTCCATAAGATGATTACATGACTAATAGCTATGCTCAAATAGGGAGGATAAGGAGTATTTTATGTTATTTTTGGTGATGACAAATGGATATGAGGCACATGGTCCTACTTCTATGGTGATATGATAATATTAAATAGCTTCCTATGGGGATACAAGCTAGAGAATGTAACATGACTATTACATGGGGACTAGACAATGAATCCTTGTTATATCAAATCATTAGTGCATGTAAATTGGTTTTATTTTATATAAAATTCGTTGCTTTATCTTCCTTGAAAAAAAATCACATTCTTGGTTGCCAAATTTATCTAGATAATTAAAACAATAACAACAACTAGTTTAGTGATTTTAACCATTTCAAATTCACCAAATTCCAAATGAGATCGTTGAAAACATAACTATACGAATATTGTTATTGCACACCATTTTGTTAACCATCCCAGTTATGAATAAAAGCATCCATATGCATTGGTCAGTATCGTCATTTTTCCAGAGTCAATGTCTCAAGTACAGTAGAAATGTAAGTAAGAGAATGTGTAGGGGAGGTCTACAAAAGCAGTGCGTTGAATGGATTTGCATGGGTTATCTTGAATTCCCTGTCCAGAATGAGCACCTAGAATGCGAGATTGTAGATTCCAAAGTCTCTTTGAGTCGGTATTCTGAGGAGTGGCATCAACTGGAGTAGTTGGAGCAATTCTAGAAGTACATGTGTAATGTAGGAATGTTGCCATTTGCCAAGGGTGGTCTTCATCTGTATGTTCTTGGTATGAGGTACGACTTTTGATCTATTGAAAATGGATAAGAATGGTATATTTGAATGTTTTCTACTGGTGATACTAGTTAATGGTGTTATTTTTCTCCTACATCTTATGATTAGCGATTTAAGAAAACCTGGGAATATTAGAGTTGCATAAGTGGAACAATCTGAACATTCTTCTATGTGATTATGAGGTATGAAGCTCCTCCAAACCTCTTAGCAGTTACCAAGTAGTGATCATCTTGAAAGAGGTGTAATAAAAACTCGAGTCTAGGTAAAATAGAGGTGGAGGAGTTGGTAGGATGATTTGTATGGTCTTTGGTGGAGATAATATTGGAATAGGGGGACTTAGGCGTATAAATTTAAGTGTGTGTACAAGGTGTGCACAAAGTGGTCTCGTAGAGTTCTATTATTTATATATTATAGAGAGATGCAGCCCACCAAAACTATAAAACAAATTTTGTAAGCAAACTATGAGAGTGAGAAGATTGAAGAGCATAGGGTTGTTTATTTCAAATGCAAAATTGCATATAGGTGGATTAAGTGTAGTTTTTGGTGATGTAACATTTGGTGTTGTTGGCTATAGGACTCATGTTCTTAGAGAAATAGTGTATCAAAGGTAAATTTTGGTGGAAAGCTCAACTTTATCTATTGCATTTCATTGGATTAATCACAATAATTAGATCCTTGCAACCATCAAGTTCTTTGGGCTAAGATAGCTAGAGCTCGATACAAATCAATTGCAGGTTCCATGGCGCCTAAACACATTTAAGAGGGTAGTTGGTGGTAGATAAATTTGAATTGATGTAGTTTTTCCCTTTAAGATTGGTCAATGACTTTTGCGTCATCATTGGACTTCCATAAGATGATAACATGGCTAATAGCTACGCTCAAATAGGAAGAATACAAAGTATTTTAAGTCTGGAATGGCTTGACTTACCCTCCCTAGTGCCTTGAGGAGATAAAAAACAAAATAATTTGAGTGTAGATCTAATTCCTTGTCCATCCTTTACTTTCATGAATCCATCCATCTAATCAACAAGGGTAGTATCAGATTGCTAGCTGATAGTTTGGTTGTTTTTTTGGGAACTGTTATCTTTTCTCTAAATGGAAATATTTTAAGGATGGGTATTGGTGGGAGCCATCACTAAGTTATCCAATCACAAAAAGGTGGAAATATCCCAATGCTCTGATTGAATATTGTTTGATTTTATCGTGGGGCCAGTGGAACGTTAGACTCCCCTTCATTTTGGAGTGCTAGTTGTGTCTATTGACTAGTGAATACTAATCCCCAATTAGTCTTCCTTCTTCGAGTGCCATTCGAAATTATATGGGGGTCTAATTGGTTTCTATAATGCTAGCTAAGTCTAATGGAATGTGTATTCTATAATAACATTGGCGGGGGGGGGGAACATAATGGGTTAATTTTATTGGAGTCAAATGCATAAAAGAAAGGTTGACGATACAACTGTGGTTTTAGATACGCCAATTAAAGATTACTAACCAAAAATATTTGGTAGTATATTTCTCAAGACATTTGGTTTCCTTGTTGGCAGGTGTTAGCTTTAATTCGACCCACATCAATTGGACAAGCTCTTAAAAAGCACCAATATGAAGTCCAATATCCTTCCTAGCTGACCAACTCATTTGGAGGCCAGGGATTGGTCCATTTTTATCCACATGGAGAGTCAGTCACCTATCAATTACGTGGATTTTGACGTCAATAGGCTTATAGAAGTTACAGTGGCAATGGAAAATGAAATGGCTTTC
The DNA here is from genome assembly GCA_000404065.3 of Pinus taeda. Classification (NCBI taxonomy): domain Eukaryota; kingdom Viridiplantae; phylum Streptophyta; class Pinopsida; order Pinales; family Pinaceae; genus Pinus; species Pinus taeda. The sequence continues at coordinate 105,857 of APFE031270091.1, read as the reverse complement.
AAGATCTAGAATAAGAAAAAAAAGGTTGTAAATATAGGGGATCGTAAGGGTTTCTTGTGGGATATGGAAAAAGTAGTTGCTAGTTGATGAGCACTAGTATTACAGCAAGAATGTCGCAACTCCTGGGTCTACCAAATTTACTTTATCAACCCAGGGTTCATACAAACTTGGAGGTGACGGTGTTGTAAACACAAGTAGATGCAATGGGTCCACTCTTTGCCACTGTTGAGCTGGCAATAGACCACTAGGATTTCTCAAACCATCCTTCTATTGATTTAGAAGAAGTTTGATTACTAATGGAGAGAGGGGAATTTTACCCTAATTGAGATAATTGAAATGTTATCTACTGCAGTAATGAAAGACTGAAATGAATGCTTTAAATACAACACTCATCTAGCTATTTGTTAAGATATATTTCTTTAGAAGAATTCTAAGCTAACACCTGTGTAACCCTAACTATCATGAGCATGCAATCTGAGATAATAAAACACTTTACTACTATGCATATGAATGAACAAAATAACCTTTTCCCTTTTGTCCTTTTTGTGAAAACATGAATGTTAATTCTTCTTAATTGTATGGCAGGTCGGTTAGGTGTGGAGGGTCAAATGGCTTGAGAGGCAAGCAGGGGTCTTCTCCTATCCTTTTGGATGCATTTTCCACAAATTGGCCTCAAAACAAGCCACTACAGGTTGTCCTACATGATGTCCTAATGCACCTACAGGATGTCCTAATGCTTCTACAGGATCTAGTCGAAAGCACAAGGAGTGATTTAGAAGGTGGTATAGGGCTGAGGGAAGGTGAATGATGGAAGGAATAAGGTAAGGGAGTGGCTAGGACTTCCTCAAAACTCAAACCAAATTTTGTAAGATGGTTGGATTTGCTCAACAAACAAGGAAAGTTGTTCTTATGGAATGATAAATCGGTTTATGGACTTAGTGGCTCTTGGTGATCATGGATGGATGAGGTTAGGCTAGGGCCACTAACATGAGATCTTCCTGCACTATTGAAACTCCTGCAATACACGTCACTGACGTTTACCCTTAAATCATGTCAAAACAAGAAAGATTTCCAATCAACATAAGAAAACAAAATTCCATCATTCATTTGCCTAGTTCATGCATGGAAATAATTGCAGCATATTGTAAAGCACCATGAGATCTAATACAAAGCTGGAGATATCATAAATAACAACTAAAACCTATCCTTGAAAACTAAAAATATGTTGTCCTAATTAGCAGAAAACCCTAAATTCCATAAGAAATCAGAATTATGTCTTTTTGGAGTTGAATAGGAGTTTTTCCTCAAACCATGGTCCCTGAAGGGAGGACTAAGGCAAGATCCACATGCTATCAGCCTTTTTGGTATTCCTTTATCTCTCTAAAGCTATGCACAAATGGAAGCAAACTAATCAAATTCACCAATACTTGCAATGAAACAATGCTAGAATTAATTCAACAAGTGAGATATGAAATAACCTAAGCATACAAGTACAATAAGAGGAACCTCTATTGCTAGGGTTGGGCCCTAACCCAAGAGCTTCATCCCTGTGAGTCAACTCAGTGTTGGATCAAGGAAATGCTCATTCTCATTATCATATAAAAAAATACATAATAGTGTTTTGCCACAATCTTTCAACTCGAAAATACTTAGTTCTCTTACATAAAAAATCTAAATCCTAATGAGGCTCTATTCCTCCTTATTTATACAACTAAATTTTCCATCAACTTCCTTAAATCTAGGGAGGCTTGGCTCCCAAACTCAAGATGAATTGGTTCTTAACTATCACTGGCTCAGCTGCAAATGATCTTCATGTCTTGGCTGCCTGCAACTCCGAGCTAGTGTGATTTGATTGAGGGATATTCGAATGAGTGAGGATTTAATGAGGAAGATCCATCTCCTATAATCTCTCCTTCTTGTCTCATTTGAGTTCCTACACCTTAATTAGCCAAAATTGCCATAATTTCTCCCAAAACCCTGCAATCAATGCACATTAAACCACTACACATAACATCTTACATTTACTCATATCATTAAGTAAAATATAATTAAAACATGTAAGGAATTATGAGAAGAGCTGATTTTAGTAAGCTTGTAGGTGTATTAAGGTCCATATAGTTACCCAATGATGAGCCTCATCATCACCCCCTACTGAAAGTGTTGCTCATCCTCTGAGAAACTTAATCTATGTCCATGTCCTTCATTGCTCTAGTGGCTTCCCTGACATCCCATGCTTCTGTTGTAGTTTCCTCTTCATGTGAATAAAATCTTTCCTATTAAGGGATAATTTCCCCTAGGGTCTTGGGTTGATACCCTAGCAGATTGGAGGTTATTTACAAAGAAAAACACACATTCCACATAGCCATGATGCTAATATAAACAAACTACACGAAAAGAAGTGCACCTAGGGGTCCTTCGTTTGGGAAGGTCCAGCCAGGGTCCAAACCCTCTTGGAGTTCCTTTTAGTCCTTCAACCTGCAAAACAATCAATTCCAAAAAGCACAATAGTATATTGAACAAGCATCATAAAGAAATCATCTTCATAGCATATTGAAAAGTAGTTAGTTATACGATTAAAAACAACCATTCATATGTGAATCATAACATTGATATCATAAACATGAAGAAGATTTGTATCAGGAACAAGACAAGTGTTTCTTTTATTATAGATAACTAAAGTATAGAAAGGAATGATTTCACCTGAGTCTTCCTTTCACAGGCTCTAAGCAGAACCATCCTCCAGATTCGTCCAGTCTCAAGCCTTCAACAAACTCCTTCCATGACTTATTCCAAGATATCTTAAGTAGTAAAAAGACATCATAACACAAGGAAACAAGAGTTTCTTGTAATGGGGGAAGTGTTGGAAGTATAAGGATCTTCAGACCTGGTCAGGGATAATCTCAGCAGAGTGATCTTTCTCTCTCTCTTCTCCTCCTTAGGCCTTCCCATTGAAGCCTTTTTATACTTCTCCCAAAGTAGTTTTTTAGTTGGGAATTTGTTGGGAACAGTTGGGCCACGAGCACTAATAGGTAATAAACAGGTAAAACTCATGATCTCCGCCCGAAATTAAGGAGATTTAATTTTTTTAAAGTGTTTTAAGACATATACATGGGTTGGGTATAGAGAGACCCGTGTACACACGTGTTTAGCTCAGGGAAAAGTTGCATATAGGGAGTAAAACACTGTTTTTTTAAGTATTTGGACCAGGTATGGAAGGAGGGGTTGCCCTAGGCCATGAGTGCAGCATCATAAACATCAAGAGTGAGATTTGGAGCTATAATAGATGCCCCCTAATATATGAGGTTAGAAGGGGTACATGATGGCTGAAATATATTATGTGAGTGCATGGAAAGGAAACTTGGCAAAAAACTGAGAAGGACTTTACCAGAGTTCAGCCTACCAAGCCAAAAAAGGAGATTAGAAAGAAACACTGTCTAAGGTGGGCATACCCATGCTCAGAGAAAGTAAATCATGTCTATATATCAAGTACAAGCGGATTCACTAAGTATACAAGTATTAAAGACTAGAATATACATAATGGATCATCTGATCATGATCGAACAAGTACATGTCTGAATATCACATATAAGAATTTCAATGATGTTGAAGGATGAAGTGGATCACTGATATCAAAGGCTGATCCCAAAAAGTACCAAATGAACATGATGGAGTAAGATGGTACTGCACTACAAACTCAAGTGCCAGCATATAGAATGTCGCCATGAATGACTGCAACATATAAGGTGGAGTGGTATCAACTAGCAGCAACAGGAGCAACTATCAAGTGAACCAATGAATTCTGATGCAACTTGAGGTCTTCACAACTGTCATGGTACATTTCTACACCATGGGAATAAATGATCTGAATTCGACCATGTGAGAAATCATTTGATTACCAGTCATTGATGTATATCGTTAACAAACGCGAGACTACTCACCGATAATGGTAATGAGCGTCAAGGTACCTAGTACAATCTAACAAGTGTGAATAGATGAGCTGGATTCGAACACCTGTAAGAATCTGTCAATCAGGACACAATGATGGTTTCCCACTGTCGATAGTGAAGGATCTGCCACTAATGACTACAAACCCCAAGGTACTGCCAAATGGACTCTAGATCTTTGCCCCGGAGCAATGGGTCGTAGTCGATAGGGAAAGATCCACTAGAAGGAAGGCATTAAGGCATCCTTCATCAATCTAGCGCGAGTGTAACCCATAGGCCAATAATGTGGAAGGAATCAGATGAAAAAAGATGTAGTAACCCGACCAAAGCACGTTTCTGGCATACACAAGATGTAGCTAGCGCACAACAGAAACCCTCTAAACCAACCAATAATAGAAGCTGACGCAGAGGTGAGGTATCCACCAATAGGTTCAAATGGAAACCAAGGTACTGCACGAATCCCAATGTGTGATAGCGTAAGCTGATGTCGAACACAAGGGAAACCACTCAGTTAAAGACCCATAATATTGATCGATTCTGAGCACAAGGCGACCCATCAATAATGAAAATAGGGCCAGGGTGCTGCTCTAGGCCTGTCCTCATAGCAATATGTTGTCGTCGATAAGGACAAGACCCGCTGGCAAGAAGTCAATGGGGACCTTCTCAAACCGGCACGAGAAAGGGACCAATATAGCTGATGTGATGATAGAAAAGACACTGACAACCAGGGATGGCCGACTGAAAAATGAGTCAAGGGACACCACAAAGAGGCTGACTCAGGCTAACTTCCCTTGAACAAAAGCACGGCTCAATGTGACTATGTGGTAGCATATGATGACTCTGTATAAGTTTGTCATGCAGGAGGCACAAACGAACCCTCTATATGATTGGAAGAGATAACCAATAGGGGGAGAAATCACTCAATAACAAGGTTAAGGCATACCTAAGTCAAACTAAATCCCACCCAAATGGAGGAGACTTTGTTTTGAGTGCTTTGTTCAAGGGTGACACGACTGACTCTAGCTACCAACAATAAATGGAAATATTGTCCCGTTCCTGCTCTTTTTTGGAATATATAATTTTTTTTGTCCTTTTGTTTAAGCTGGAAAAAGAATAAAATAATGTTATAGTACAGTGGAGAGAATGAGTGTCAGTGAAACAGATGATCTAGTTCCTAGGAGTGGAACAATCCTATGCTCAATGCAGGGAGGTGAAAACTGGTCAAAGACACTCAGAGGTGTGTTCCTTCCACAGGTCAAGGTGTGTCAAGTTGCAAAATTCAAGGGTGTGCAAGTTTGATTTTGTAGTCGACATGGTCAAAAATTTGGCTTAAACACGAGTCCAAGTGAAGTTGGCTTAAGGCCAAAAGGTGCAAATAGTCAAAATGCATTGCAGTAGTACAACTCAACACAAAGGACCCTCTAGGGTATAAGGCCAGAAAAAAGCAAAGAAACAAAGAGGAATGAGTCTTCATCGCATAAGTCATGGCGGGACTACAGAGGACTCCCGAGCCTAGGGACAAAACATCGGCATGAGTGCCAAGTGACAACAAGGTACTAACTAGGGAACCCACTATAAGGTAGGCTCTACCACACAAGTCATGATACTTCTAAGCAATGAGAAGGTTCTGCACCATAACTTGGTGGGGTTCATCCTGAGGCCAAAATGGGAAAGGAAAATGATAAGTGCACAATGCAGGCGGAAAAACCTAATCTATATGCCAGTTTTGAGAACCAATACTTGTCTGAACAGACCAACCATATAAATTCCCAAAGCAGAAATCTTCCAAGTTCTTATATATATAATATGGTAAAGGGAACCACGCAACCTTGTGACTTACGTATAATAGTTCTTCTGGACAAACCCCTTGCAGGGCTCGGGCCAAGGATTCCTTTGGTAGTCAAAACTCATGGCTTCAAAAAGTTCCTCCTGTGAAGGAAAAACAAGTTCTGATAAATCATGAGAACTACAAGGATCAAAAGAAGGAATTAAGGGGTCCCATGTCCCTATAAGAAGAATCTCTCAGTTAACTGCCCGGACCAAGTCCCAAGAAGGAGAATAATCGGTCAAAGGATCCTTCTCAAAACTGATTGAACATTGAGGATTCACTGCCACATAATTGACCCGTGGTGGGGTAGAGTCTACTTGAACACTCAGAACAAACCAAGGGGTATTCTGCAGTAAAGTCGAATTAGGGTGGTAATTATCAGATGTAAGCTGATCAATAGTGACAATATGCCCGTTATGATAAAAGCACATTACTTGAAAGAGTGAAGACACCACATCATTCATAGCATAGACATAATCATGCCCAAGTAGCATATTAAATTCTAAAGGGCTATCAATCACCATCATATCGATTAAGACGTCCTTCCCACCTAAAGTGATAGGCAATTGAGCAAGAACACCCATAGATTCACTAGGTCTTCTATCATAGGCTAACAACTGACTCTGAGTTGTCAACAACTTTGGGGAACCCAAATCTTTCCAAGTCAAAGAGGATATAATACTTGTAGAGGATCCTTCATCCACCATATATCAATAGACATTTGTGGAATTAACCCTAACCTTTATTTCGAAAGGTACAGCGGAAGGAAGACGAGGCTAAAAAAGATTCACCCAATCAAAGGAAACACTCCTAGAACTTGGAAGGGGAACATTTGAAGAAACCAGAATGCCCCTATACCAGAAGACTCTGTACTAGAAATCAAATAGACTCTTTTGTTAGGCACTTCAACCCCCAAAAGAGGGGTGTAATCAGCCAGCGATTGCACTGGCTCAGCCACATTATCGACTAATGGTTGATGCGATTGATGAGAAACCATATCAGGTCTAGGAGTAGGAGTACTTTCAGACTCGGACCATATCCTTTGAACCTCTAGAATACCAGGGCATAAATGAGTAAGATGGTCTCCCTTGCATATCTTACAAGGGAACTTAGGTTTAAAACTTCTATGTCTAGGTTTCTTATCAACCTCCATTCCACCAACATGACTAGCAGTGGTTTGTGGAGAGTCCTGAACATGACCTGCAGATGATTCTGACTCTTTACTAGTATGACTTGCAGTGACTAGATTTATGCCCCTAACATGACTTGCAGCGGCTAAAGACTCATCTTCAACATGACTAGCAAAGGTTGATGATGAAGTGCTAGTATGACTTGCAGTGACTAGACTTGTGCCCCCAGCATGACTAGCAACAGCTGACGGCTCATCTTCAACATGACTAGCAGAGGTTGCTAATGAAGTGCTAGCATGACTTGCAGTGACTAGACTTGTGCCCCCAGCATGACTAGAAGCGGTTGAAGGCTCATCTTCAACATGACTAGTAGAGGTTGAAGGTGAATGGATAGAATTATTCTTCTTCTTTGACTTCCTCTTTCTCCTCTTTTTATATTTCTTATTACAAGAAGGAGGAGAAAAAGGAATCTCATATTTCTCTTTGAAAGAAGACGAACAATTAGCACCCATGTGATGCCCCTAAAATAAAGCATCCATCTGAGAAGCTTCAGTAATATTCGAAGTGGACCACAACGAAACGGGTAGTCCAACATTCAATCCAGGAATATTCAAAGTGGCCATCAAGGGAGTACCAACATTTCCAAAGAAAGGAAAAGCACAAGGATCTCCTTTTGGAAGGGTACCTTGGTTGGGTTCCACATGAATATTGGCCATATCTAACTGATTCGCAGACCCTTCCCTTACAAGAATGTAGAAATGAGTTTTCAAGGAAGATAAACACACAATCAAGACCTTTGCCCTTGAGGAGGCAACTCCACAACTTCTGAAAGAACGAACAAAAGCCTTTCAATATCGGCGGATTGGTAAGTCAGTCACTCAGAATACCAAGTCCAACAAGTGGCTAGAAAATAATAACTAAAGCCAACTATATGCAAGGAGAAAAAAGTACTCAATAAAAAGTCCCTAAAATAAGTCAGCCAGTCAAATAACTTCCAAGTATTTCCACTCTGGTTGATTAGGACTAGACACCAAAATACAAGAAAGTGAAGTAAGGGGCCTTCCGAAGATAGTCTGGGATAATGATGGCCCAGTCCTACCAGCGAAGGTAACAAAGGAAGTTATGTTGACCTCCTAACAATAGCCTGTGCCAGTTCAAGCCCCTAAGCTTTGCAAGGGTGCCCTCCAGTAGTAACGTTGAGAGTGATACAATGTCGACCTCAGGTGCCACGGGATTCCCCTCTGCAGCCACCTATGTAGATCCCTAGGAGAAGCAGCTAAGGTTACCAACTCGTGTCAAAATCTAGGCGGAATAGTCTTGAGGTAAGATCCGACAAGTAGAAGAGGGGGTATCTCTCTTCCTTATCTTCAAAAACCCTCGTGCTTAACTCCCAGATCCGGAGCTTTCCTGGTCTTCCTAACACTATTGGATTTTCACTCACGATTCAGACTCCTAAGTTTGCAAATGGCCTTGGAGAGTTTTCTCTCCACTCACCTAATCCAAGGCCCTAAAATATCCTAAAACTTGTTGGTGTGTCTAAATTGACAATTATGAAAAAGTTCTAGTGTATTTTAGTAAGCGCTTGTTTTTAAATGGGCTGTTTTTTAAGTCAAGGGATAAGCGGAAGTGAAACTTGTGGTCTTTTGACACAAAAGGAATTAATAAAAACCAAAATATATGCAAATGCACTTGTTTTGTTCTTCGATGAAAGAAATTTCTACTAGGTTCTAAGGAACTTCTAAATTCTTCTTTTCTTTTCTTTTACTCAAGCTTCACACTCACAAAAATTAACAAAACTATGGATGCCCTAAAAAATGCACAATTTTATCCTAATGCAATGATTTCATGTTGATGCAAGACTTAAGACTATTCTCAATCAAAGAATGAAAGTAACTTGTTTATCAATTGTAGTTTGCCACTCAAGATGTTCAGATAGAATATAAATTGCTAATGCTCATTTTCGTCCAAACATTAAAAGCAAGTTTCAAGAAAAACAAAAATTCACTTTCATTCACGAAAAGGAAACTAAATTCAAACAAGGCCAAAGAAAGCAAAAACCAAGTTTTCAAGAAGTTTTCTTCAAAAGAAAGAACAAAAATGAATTTTCAAAAGTACTCAAACTAAAACTGAAACTTTATGATTGAAGAATAGGCAACAAAACATTTTGCAAGTTTACAACATGAAACGGGTGAAAACTCCACAAAAAGTGTGTTTTAAGATGCTCTTAACAATTAGAAAGCAGCCCAAAAATCTTGGTGACAGCGATAAAAAAATCCAGAAAAAGAACTCTCAAAACCGTCACACAACAACTTTCAAAAAGTAAGAAAGTAAATGGTCATAAAGATTTAGTTTTGACATGCAAACAAAAAGATCACCAAAACAAGATTTTCCACAAAGATTGAGACCAATCTTTCTGTCCTAGAAGACCAAAACAGTCAAGATTCCCAGAAATAAATCTTGTGTGTTTAAACAAAAAGTGATGACCCTTGCAACAAAACAAAACAAGACCAATACTCTCTACAACCGAAGAGAATTTGAAATCACAAACTTGCTATAGAAATAAACATTGACACAAAAAAGTAACAGTTCCAGAAAGACTTAGAACAGTAGACAGATCTTCAGAAACAAAAATATTTGAAAAATCTTGAAAATTTAGGGTATATGTGACTGTGTTCATGCACAGCGGCGTGTATACGCTATTAAGCCTAAGGAAACATGCGTATTCGTGGGTTCACTTAAGGAAACATGCGTATATACACTTCTATAAACTCGAAAAACAAAGTATGTAAAAGATTACAAGAAAAAACAAAAAAAGTCTGAAGAAACTGATCAAACTTACAATTCAAGTTCCTACAGGAACAGACTACACAATCACAACAAACAAATAAACCGTTGAGCCCTAATTGGCTTGAATAAACCCAAACTAGGAACAACAATACTGTTGTCCCCAATGGAGTCGCCAATTCTGTTAAGGGATAATTTCCCCTAGGGTCTTGGGTTGATACCCTAGTAGATCGAAGGTTATCTACAAAGAAAAACACACATTCCACACAGCGATGATGCTAATATAAACAAACTACACTAAGAGAGGTGCACCTGGGGGTCCTTTGTTTGGGAAGATCCAGCCAGGGTCCAAACCCTCTTGGAGTTCCTTTTAGTCCTTCAACCTGCAAAACAATCAATTCCAAAAAGCACAACAGTATATTGAACAAGCATCATAAAGAAATCATCTTCATATCATATTGAAAAGTAGTTAGTTATACAATTAAAAATAACCATTCATATGTGAATCATAACATTGATATCATAAACATGAAGAAGATTTGTATCAGGAACAAGACAAGTGTTTCTTTTATTATAGATAACTAAAGTATAGAAAGGAATGATTTCACCTGAGTCTTCCTTTCGCAGGCTCCAAGTGGAACCATCCTCCGGATTCGTCCAGTCACAAGCCTTCAACAAACTCCTTCCATGACTTACTCCAAGATATCTTAAGTAGTAAAAAGACATCATACACAAGGAAACAAGGGTTTCCTATAGTGGGGGAAGTGCTGGAAGCACAAGGATCTTCAGACCTGGTCAGGGATAATCTCAGCAAAGTGATCTTTCTTTCTCTCTTCTCCTCCTTAGGTCTTCCCATTGAAGCCTTTTTATATTTCTCCCAAACTAGTTTTTTAGTTGGGAATTCATTGGGAACAGTTGGGCCATGGGCACTAACAGGTAATCAATAGGTAAAACCCGTGATCTCCGCCTGAAATTAAGGAGATTTAATTTTTTTAAGTGTTTTAAGACATATACGTGGATTGCGTATAGACAGACCTGTGTACACACACATTTAAATTAGGGCAATGTCACGTATAGGGGATAAAACACTGTTTTTTTAAGTATTTGGACCAGGTCTGGAAGGAGGGGTCGCCCTAGGCCATGAGTGCAACATCACAAACATCATGAGTGAGATTTGGAGCTATAACACTGCCTTCCTCTCTATCTCTTCCCACTGATCTATTTCTTCTTCTTCTTTCCATCCTTCCAACATTCCTAAAAGCAATGGTGGACTGAGTCTCAAGCCAATCCAATTGACATTGAATCTTTGCAAAGCCTGCTTATACATGGGTGTTCCATTTAGTGCCTCTCTCATTCTGTGAGGAGAATGGTATTCCCTGATTTTTAGGTTGTAAGGCAAGGTGGTCCACCTCCTTTGGCAAGCTTGCATGCTATCATCTCCTAGCAATTTGAACATGTCTAAAAAGTGTGTGACTACTTGTTCTTGTGTAACAAGGTACCTAGGTGCAAGCTTAAGATCATTTGCAATAAGGTTGTGGGTGTTGATGACAACCATTGGGTTAGATTGTTCAGTTATGATCATAAGGGGATCTGACTCTTCTCTTGCCATTACCTTTTTCAGCTCTGTAGCTCTTGCCTCCTCATGATTCATCCATGACGCTAAGGCCATCAATTGCAAGTCTCCTAGTTTTGAATTTGGGTCCCACATATTCAAATCTGTCAAGGCCAAGTTGTGTAGGTAAAACTCAAACATTTTTTGCTTTATCTTCCAAAGTGCTTTAATCACAGAGATCATTGAATTGTTTATAGTCTTGGAAGGGCATAGTGCCTCTCTGTGCTAAAGTCTTGATTTGGAATTATAGCCATTGTTCCTTGAGATGAAAGGCATAAGACTTTGCTGGCATCCTACACTAGATTGCCTCCAAGGATAAACTAGCCATAGTTGCCAACTGGCTTTCCATTTCTTGTAGTTCTCCCCTTAGCCATGCATTCTCTACTTGTAAATGAGATTTCATCATCGCCTCTCTGTCCCTTATGTTGCTTAGTTCTATGCCCATCTCCTTCAAATTTTCCTCCATGTGGCCTACATCCTCCACTCCTTTTGATTTGGAAATTTGCTTCCGCCTGTGTGTCCTTGCCCTCTCTTTTTCAAGTTCAAAGTATAAGGGAATGGAAATTTTTTGTGGGATTACCATAGCTCCTTCAACGAACTTGTAGTAGGAGTTGAGGTTGGGCTGTGGACTAGGTTCTCTCAGTTCTTGGTCTTATTTCTTTGTTTCTTGCTGAGTGATACCTTCTTGGTCTATTTTTCGTGTTTCCTGTAGGTTTAACAAAGTTTCCTGTAGGATGGCCTCTTCTTCTTGTAGTTTTATCTATGTCTCCTGTAGGAGATCTTTTCCCTTCGATGAGGCTAACCTTGTGACAGACCGCCTAACATAAGTGATGGGATATTTGGGAGAGGCTTGTTTTGATGATCCTTCCCCTTGATTTTTTTCTAAAGGGGTTGCCTTTTCTTGCTGCTTTTGTGAATCCTCAATGACAATTGGAATTTTTGTGGGGGTTTGAGGTCTCCCTTGTCTAGTTCGAGTGCTCTTTCTTGTCCTGAAGTACAATGGGGTTTGTCTTTGCATCTTCCCTTTTGATTTGATAGGTGTACTTAGGGCAGTTAGAGCAGTTGTTGTATCTTTCTCTGTGGGTTCTGGAGATACCCTTGGTGACTCTTCCCCTACTTTTCCTTGAACTATATATCTATGTTCTTTCTTCTATTATGTTTCCTCTTTTCCATTTTCCTTCTCACTCTTGTCTTCCTCTTCTTCTTCTTCTTCTATTTTCTCACTCTACTCATCTATCGCTTCTTTTGTTCCTTCTTCTGTCTCTTCTTCATTCTCCTCCTCTTTTTCTTCCTATTTTGCCTCCTCTGTTTCTTCCACCTTTTCCTCCTCTGTTTCTTCTTCATTTGCTTCTTTTGTTTCTTCTCCCCTCTCTCTAGTAGTGGGCCTTTTATCATATTCAAGAGCTTGAATTTCTCCTCCTGCCTTCATGTCTCTGAAGGTTGTCCATGTAATAGGGAGTCTTGGGTTTTGTAGAGCATCTTCTAAGATTAGTTTGATCAACCCATGACGAGATAGTTGTCGATGTTTTCCCTCTTGCAAATTGATGCTCATGTCTATCATTGATTGAAGAAGAAAATAGGGTGTACTCAATCTATTTTGAGGAGGTGTGTTTTCTCCAAATCTTAGTTCTCGAAGGAGTCTAAAGTGGTATCCATACACCACATTGTATCTCCCTTCACATGATATGTATTTAATGAGGTGGTAACTAACTTCCTTCTAAGGGTATGGAATTCTTTCCCTTCTAACCCCATTTTTGTCCTCCATTGGCTCCTCTCCTTCCAAAAAGAATCTTTTCTTTGCAAGAGTGTTGTTACCCTTGTCCTATTTTCTCCATGGTAACCCTAAAGGGAGTGTAGTGATTCTACTTATAACTTCAGGGGTAATTACTACTGATAGGCCTTTCACCATAATAGTGGCATGGGTCCTAGTGAGGGGTATGAGTGAGAGAGAAAATTCTCAGGCCACCTCATCATCATATCCTCTCATCCTCTCATTCTCTCAAAGAACCCCATCCATTGGTGCCTTGTGAAAATTTATACTACAGGAGGATGTTAGTGGATACTTACTATATTTGTGGGTTCTCTCTTGTTGAAACCTCCTGTCATCTTTCCCTAGTAATTATAGAGGTTTGTGTGGATTCAAGTCAAAAATTATTGTAGGTGAGGGAGCTATGACTATTAACCTTTACTGTCATGCAATACAACTCTACAATTTTCTTAATAAAATTGAGGATTTTTTCTTCTTTCAATTGGAAAAAATGGAAGGTATCGGTCCTACCTCACTTTGCTATGTTCTGGTAAGGACAACCTTTGATTTCTCCTCCCTTAGTGTCCACTGATAACCTTGTAGGTTAACTCCTCTCTATCATGTAGGCTTCCTGTAGGTTCCTGTAGATCTCTTGCGTTATAAAATGTGACTGCCTCGTGTAGGTGCTACTTCAAGAAAGTCAAGAGCAACCTCTTTTTTTATGAATTATCGAAATTGCTAATGCTCTCTTTGTATGGGAATCAATGTTTTATTTCCACATATGGATGATCGTGTGGGATAGTGTGCTAGTTGTCTTAGTATGAGCACCTCCTTTTGGACCGTTGGTCCTACTATCAATCCATCATTCCACCTTACCTTGTAATCATCTCCCACTTCCTTCCTCTGTAACTTAACCATTTTTGGCTTTATTCCTTTTTCTTCTGATTTGACTTTTGCCACGTGTGGAGTGGTCTAACTATTTTCTCTTCGTCGACTGGCTAAAGGTGGCCAAGTTAACTGGCCACCTTTTCTTATAAAACCAACTCTCACATAATCATACAGTTTTGATCATATCATACTAATGAGAGAGCATGAGTAAGATGACATACTTGTGGGTAAGATGATTTGATGATGATGCATGCTGGAGAGTGATGTCTCTACGCTGTGTTTTTGCTGCATATTATTCTATGTATTTGCCTCTTTTGATGTTTGTTTCTTTTGATGTGAAGGTATTGGAGAGTAATTCTAGTGATCTTGTTGTTACTGCTAAGCTCTGGAGGAGCTTCCTCATCCTTGGAATCCTTGTGCTGAAAATGGTTGCAAACTTGTGAAGTTTCCTTTGTGGGATAGGCTGCTACAAGATTTCCTACAGGATGTTATATAGCTGCCTCTCCCCTAAATTTTCATAATTTTTCTCAACTATGGAGCATGAGGGATGTTGACATGATTGGAGAAGGGTTATAGGGAATGGTATGTGAGAGTTGTGGTCTCTGGGAATTGTTCCTCTTTCCTTCTTCTCTCTCTCTTCTATTTGTTTTTTTTTTAACTGTATTTTTTTTTTAAATTGATTTATTGGATGGATGCAGGGGTGACATGGTGATGAAAGACATGGCTATGATGTGGTGGAGTGAATGGTTTTTTCCAGACTCAGGCTTTTCATCCCCTTGCTCTCAGACCACTTTTCTTGGGATTTTCAAGGGCACTGTAATTCCTACAGGAAACTGAATTCTGTAGAAAACACAGACACTGTGTAAGTTGAGCTGAAGGAGTTCATAAATGAAAGAATGGATGAATAATGAAGGATATGAGATGGATGGATTAAGACATGGCTCTTGTAGGTCCTTCTGTTGCTCTCATGATGTACTTATCCTCCTCTTGCTGACCTACAAAAAAAAAAATCTGATTTTTTGTATATTTTTCTCTCTTTTTTTATAATTTTTTTTTGTACAACAACTACTCTGCCTCCAAGGAGGTTTTCATCCTAGTTTCCTGCCCTATGTTCCTCAAAAGAGGTTTTCACCCAAAGGTATTTTTATTTTTTATTTTTTTTAAACACCCTTGGGCCGCCTTAAGAGGTTTTCAACCCAACAGTGAGACTCAGGTGCCTCATAGAGGATTTCACCTGAGTCTCTTTATTTTTTTTCAAGGACTTGGTGGGGTGGAAGCCAAGACTTGCTCCACCACCATCACTGTCTCACTGATGCTATTGATGAATTCTTGCTTTGACAAGGGATTCTTGTAGATCTTCAATCTATACCATTGACAAGTAAAGGGATAGCCTCTGCATCAATGGTTCTTATCTGTACAACATCATTATCATGACATTTTTCTATGACATAAGGCCCTAACCATATAGTCCTTAACTTACCTTTAAAATCCTTGTATCGGGAATAATACAACATAGCCCAATCACCTTCTTGAAACTGTTTGTCCTTTATATTCTTTCCATGCCAAATTTTTATTTGAACTTGAGTCGCCTCTATGTGCAGGAGGGCTTGCATCCTAAATTCGTCCAACCCATTCAGCTGGAGCAATCTTTCTTGTTGTGCCCTAGTGAGATCTAGATCCAATTGTGCTGCCATTCTTAAGGTGTTGTATACAAATTCAATTGACAACAGGGCTTTCTTCCCATAGACCAGCTCATAAGGAGTGAACCTAGTGGTTGTCTTCCAGGTGGTATTGTATGCCCAAGTGGCCTCAACTAATCTATTTGCCCAATCCTTTCTGCTGCTACTAATCACTTTGGTCAGAATGCCTTCTAGTGCCCTGTTGGTTACCTCCACTTGCTCATTAGCTTGTGGTGGTAAGGAGTGGATGTTCTATGCTTGATCTTGTGCTGGCTTAACAAATTCTCAATCATGTGAGATGTAAATTGACTACCTTGATCAGTGACAAATTCTCTAGGGTACCCAAACTTATAAAACACATTTTCCCTTAATAATTCAACCACTTTTTCTTATGTTGTTGCTTTGATGGCCTTAGCTTCAATCCACTTGGTTAAATAATCAGTGCACACAATGATGTACCACTTTTGCCTAGATGGAGGGTTAATGGGTCCAATGAAATACATACCCCACTTGTCAAATGGATCGAAAGTCACTTGAGGCTACAGAGGCATTTCGTCCCATGGGGTAGGTTTCCCCACCCTTTGGCACCAAGCACACTAACTAGTATACCTCCTCACATCTTGGTGAAGAGTGGGCTAGTAATAACCATCTTGTAGTACCTTTGTTGGGTTGTGTTATATTCTTTCCATGACTAGCCCACGTAGTTAACTGAGGGGTTAGAAGGGGGGCGAGCCTCCCCTTCCTTACGCCGATTGCGTAGTGAGGAGAGTCATAGGGGGTTTGAGGGGTGCAGGTAACCCCACTCTATGGGGTCCGAGACCCTATATTAGGTTGGGCAGACCTAGCTATGGTTTTGTGCATGTTTTTCACACATGGTTTTGGACACGATGGTTTTCGGTCCATGGTTTTGGACGTGATGGTTTTCGGTCCATGGTATTGGATGTTTCGACATGTATAAATATGTATTGTAACATTGAAAGGAACATAATGAAAAATCAAGCTGGTAGTCCCAGTTCTGGGATCCAATGGGAAATCTCTGTGTATATGTGTTTTGTGTGTTATGCTCTCGCATTGTTTATTTTCTGTGTTTTAGAATTTGTATGTAGAGAATTTTTTTATGTGGTTAAAACCTACATTTGGTATCAGAGTTGTTTGGCTTCAAGGGGACACCTTTATTGCTGAGAGGTTGTGCTCGGGCTTGTGATAGACCTTGTTCAGTGGGAGATCTGCAATATCGATTCTGGGGGTGAAAGAAGATGGCAAGCAGTGGAAAGATAGAGATTGAGAAATTTAATGGTCAAAGTTTTGAGTTGTGGAAACTCAAGATGGAAGATCGGTTGGTGGATAAAAATGAGTGGATCGCAGTAAATCCAGGTACTAAACCAATGGGAGTGTCCGATGAAGAATGGAATTAGTTGGATCAGAAGGTAAAGAGCACAATATGATTGTGTGTCTCAGATTCAGTATTGTTGAATGTATCAGGGGAAGCTACGGCGAAGGTTTTGTGGGACAAGTTAAGGACTTTGTACCAATCTAAGTCTCTAGTGAATAAACTGTTCCTACAGAAAAAACTGTATAACCTAAGGATGAAAGATGGAGACTCGATGATAGAGCATCTGAATGCGTTTAATACTGTGGTAAGTCAGATAACGTCTGTTGATATCAAAATTTCAGATGAATATAAGTGCATTAGTTTGTTGTGTTCTCTACCAAATTCGCGGGATAGTTTGGTTAATGAAATAGGTAGCAATGCAACTGCCTTCCAATTTGATGAAATAGTCTCATCCTTGCTGATAGAGAAGATGAGACAGAAAAATATGGAGAGCCAGAATGGTGAAGCCTTGTCTATATGAGGATGGTCCCAGAACATAAATAAAAAAAAGTCATCGAGTGGGAGATCTAAATCTAGAGAGAGATCTAAATCTCCAGCAAAACTTGTAAAGGTGGTGTGCTAGAAATGCGGAAAGGAAGGGCACTACAAAAGGGACTGTAAATCTAAAGCTCCTAAAAAAGAAAAAGGATTTGATGATGCTCCTTCTGCAGAGGTGAAAACCACCTCAAATGAAGGTCGGGATGTGTACTTGGCTTCTTCAAGTACACATGTAGATCATGGGGCATGGTTGATTGACTCAGGTGCATCCTTTTACTTCCCTCCCCATAGAGAGTGGTTTTGTGGGTATGAGAAATACGATGATGGTGATGTCTTCTTAGGGGATGATAGGAAGGCTAGAATCATTGGTCATGGAAAAGTAAAGTTGAAGTTGTAAGGTGGAAGGTTTAGAACACTTCCGAGTGTTCTGCATATTCTTGCATTGGCCAGAAATCTAATTTCTGTAAGCAAGCTAGATGATGTAGGTGTAAAAACAGTGTTCGAGAAGGATACCTACAATCGTATTGATGCGGGGAGTTCGGATTGGAACTTTGTACAAGCTGCAAGGTAGCACTATTGTTGATGGGTCCTCCCATGCTTGATATCAGCTGCGTGTTCCTTAATCCTCTGATTTATAGACCGACCAATTTCACCAATGTATGAGGTTCCACAAAAATACAAGATAACATAAACACCTTACACAAGAACACAAGATAACATAAACCCCTGTTCTTGTGTAAGGTGTTTATGTTATCTTGTGTTCTTGTGTAAGGTGTTTATGTTATCTTGTATTCTTGTGGAACCTCATACATTGGTGAAATTGGTCGGTCTATAAATCAGAGGATTGAAGAACACACAGCTGATATCAAGCATAGGAGGACCCGCTCTTAAGCTTTCGTTGAACACACTGAGAAGACAAAGCATCATATATGCATTGAGGAGGGTAAGGTTATTGCAAAGATTTATCATTTTCATCACGGTAAATTCAGGGAAGCCATTGAAATTGAAAAGAGGTCGAGTAATCTAAACAAGGATGACGGATGGAAAACTAGCAATTGTTGGATCCTTGCATTTTCCTCTTGGTATTTTTTCCTTCTTGGTCTAGTGGTTGTGTCGATTATCAATTGTTGGATCCTTGTCTTTTCCTCTTGATATTTTTTCCTTCTTGGTCTAGTGGTTGTGTCAATTTCCTTGATTTTAATTTCTTTTGATTTTTCTCCCTTAGGTTTTTTAGTTTTTTTATTCCTCTTTATTTCCCTTTCTCAATTTTTTTTTTTTTTTTTTTTTTTTTTTTGTTATTTATCTTATTTATTATTTTACCTTTGGCTTTAATAGTTTATAATTTATTTTAATTTCTTATTTATTCTAATTAATTATTTAATAATGTATAATTAAACCTCATGAGCACTTATATATATATATATATATGAAATTATTAAAATTATTTTAATAATGTATACTTAACCTCATGAGCACTTTTAATATATATATATATAATTATAAAAGAATTTTTTTTTTTTTTAATTTTTAAATCCACTCAAATAATTTTCAAATTTATGATTCTATATATATATTAGAATTCATATATATATATTGTAATAGAAGATTAATTCAACCAATGATCTGATTCTTCATCTTGTTTTGAAGATGAACAACGCTTGTTGACATTGAAACGATGTTGGAACGAGGAACAATGTTGGATCCAACGAGGAATGATGTTGATGTTGGAACAATGTATGGCTATCATGATTTGATTCTGCATCTGGTTGGTGTTGACAAATGTTTCTTGATGTAATTATTCTTAGATTTTTCTTAAATTCTACATCACAGAAACTTAAACTCAATTATATTAAACCTATTTTTTATTTGAAAGATAATTATTTCATCATCCAAATTATTAATAGCAACGTGAGGAAGTTGGTTTATGTATCTCTTTAGATAATGACATTGACTCCAAAATTCTGTTAAACTCTGGGCAGCCAACGATGAACAATATAAACTATGGATTAAAACATATATATTTATATATATATAACTTATGTACAAACATGAATATTGATATAACGGAATTTGGAATCCCGTACTCATGAATATGTATTTACTGACTGTTAGATGTTTTTAGTTGTGAATATGTATTTGCCGTATGTAATTGGAGTTCCTCTGCTCATCATTAACCTTCAACTCGGCTAACAATTTGCACAGGCTGGGGTTGGGATTAGAGACCTCCTCTTCCGGTCGGACCAGCTGGAGCAGAAGCGAGAAGACCAGCTGGGGCAGAAGCGGCGACGTGTGGATGTCGTTAGTATTTGAAGCTGTTAATATAATATATATATAATCCATTTTTGTTGTAATGGCACTGGGGCGCCAATCTGCGTACGATGGAATTGAAATTTGAATGGAGAATTTGGTGCCATTTACAACTGATTATCGAACCTGCACCTGGGGATTATACCGGTGAACTACGCGCGCGCAGAAAGACTGGTCCATCCGGAAAAGATTGTGCTCAGGTGGCCGCTTCATCATTAAGTCGCTGCTGTACTGCAAGTCGGAGGGAATGCCCGTCCACCGTGGAGACCGAGACCGATGGTTCTTGAGATAGGGCCGTGCGATGTGTTGTTGATGAATATGGGATACACGTGTAGAAATTTGATTGGTCAGATGACTCCGAGCGAGAGGACTGTATTGGCTAGGATAGTGCTGGAAGTGGTGCAAATCTTGACGCAGGTAGATCTGATGCTGTTGAGGAATCGAACCCGCGACCCGGGGATCGTCCTGGGGTTTCAAGGACTTGACGATTGTGGGCTCGGCTGGAGGACGGTCATCCATGTGAACAGTTGCTGGAGATGGGGGATTTAAAGAGGGGGGATTTGAAGAGAGGGGGAAAAGAAAGGCCCGCACCTTGGACAAACCCTCTCTGGCACCGACCCTGTCATACTCCTCCAAGATATTCTCCAAATCCTCGTCTGATTTAACGGATACCAAGGCATCCAGATCCTCGCAAGGCAACTGGCATTTCAGCAGCACGGCGGACCCGAAAACATTCGACAGCTTGGCAATCAGATCTGCATCATTTCCAAAACAGATTAATAAAAACACAGAAAATAAACCCTAATAAAATCTTTAATCGGTAATCTTTAAAATCTTAAATAAAACCCTGTGACGAAATATTAAGTGAATCATGAAATTCAAGATTCAAATGCCTGGAATTAAGCCAAAGAAACAGTTCAACATACCTGCAAAACAGATGCTTCTGCTGGCAGCAACGACCCTGGTGTGTCCCCCGGTGTAACGGAGCTTACCATCGCCGGGGCGGGGAAGAATCCTTCCACCATATCTGCACAGGAACTTAACACGATTCGAACCGCAGCTCTCGTCGGATTTCACAGAAAATTGA
Source organism: Pinus taeda (assembly GCA_000404065.3). Taxonomy (NCBI): domain Eukaryota; kingdom Viridiplantae; phylum Streptophyta; class Pinopsida; order Pinales; family Pinaceae; genus Pinus; species Pinus taeda. The sequence continues at coordinate 84,981 of APFE031270091.1, read as the reverse complement.
TCGTCAGATTCTTCTGTTATAGTCATCTGTTCCTCCATTCTGCAAGGCATAATTTATAAAATGAAAAAGTAAAGACTGAGAGAGCAATGAAGAAAACGCTCTGCTTGATGATAAGCCCAAGCTCTGTGCAGCCAGCCCGCTATTTAACGACTCACCTCCGTCAATCAGTCGGGATCAGCAGTAAATTGTAAGTCCCCGAATATTTACGACAGAATCACGCATTAAACCGAAAAAATAAATCACAGCCCTGGTGACACGGACCAAATGAAGCGCATAACGCCGGGCCTTGTCCCATCAGTTCACCGACACGTGTACGTCATGTTTGTTTTCTGGTGCTCTATAGCGATTACAAACCGACATCTCGCCTTACCTTCCTTAACGTTTACGTTAATCGTCGCTTTTCAAGTCCCTATGCAAAGTCGGCGGTTATCCTGAATAACTGATTCCCGCCTCTTCTGCAACTCTTGCGCATTTATTGGTTGGCCCCAATAACCACGCGGCAGAACAAGGACCCACAGCAAACAGCCAGGAAGTCGACTCCGGGTGGGCCCAGCACGCCAGAGAATTCCACGACGCCGTGGATCCCCCCGTGTCGACTTTGGCGCACCGCCTATTGCGGTCAAAATCCAATCAAAGTTTGGGAATTTTATCCCAAATCGCGATCGCTAAAAATGGTAAGAAAAATGGCGCCGGTCGAACTTGGAGGCAGCAACTGCCGCTGACTGGCCGTGAGCTTCGTGAGGCCCGGTGTTGAAGCCGCCACAAACTTCCGTGCAGTAAAATGTATGGATAAGTGTGCAGGGACCCAGGGGCTTATGTGGCGAGTTCGAACCTGGGGCGGTGCTTGGTTTTCCTAGCGGGGAGGCAAGTGGCGTTCAAACAAAGAATCTGCAACGGATACTACGGACAAATATGAAAACGACACGCGACGCGCTTCGAGATCATCCACACCGTCATTTCGTAGCTCTCTACGTCGTAGGATTAAGATAAGATTTCGGTTTTGTGGAATGCCATTATTTTGCGAAGTTTAACGGATTTTTTTCCGATATCTCGCTACAAAAGAATGCGGTACCCTACGAGGCGATTTTGAGCTGTATATTGGGCAGATTTTTCTCTAGATTTTGTTCGAAATTTGGTAAGAAATAATCAAAATTCTAGTTATTGATCTTGAGTCTATAAAATTTTGGAATCAATGCTCTTAAAAATATCTATTTTTATATTTAAAATTACACTTTAAACAATAAATTATTACAATCTCACAAAATATTTAATATTTTTAATTATTATAAAAATCCTTATTTATCTTTAATTATACAATTTCCCTAATTAAATTAATCTCACCAAAAATTTTCATCTTTGTGATATTTTCACCACATAAATTTTTTTTATAGTATTTTTATTATAAAATCAGTAATTAAAATTTATAATATTAACAATTAAAATTTATATTTAAATTATAAAAAAACATCTAAATTTAAAACAAATTTATTAGATTAAAATCATCTCATCATAATAATACAAGCTTAATATATGTTGCTTCTTCAGCGAAGATGCCTTTCCCCTAAAAATAATAATACAAACTTGGCGTGAAATAGTTGGTCCCCAACCCTATTACATCCCACAACGTACTAAAACACAAACCACTCTATCAAATTGTGGTCACATTCATCATTTTGCTTTTTTCGGGTCAATCATCTTTTCAAACTGAAAGACGTCTTCATCAATATTAAAAGCTCGTTGGCTCGTGTGGACACTAGGTTGACCATAGCAACATGTATGACTCACACGGAAAGCCTTGGGATTCTGGTTGGTACATGCATATTGGGCTCTCTCCAACCTTTTTTTCGGGGGAACCTTGGATTTGTTTAGCTTTAATAAGTCTAACTTACGTGGTAAGCAAAGTTTTTTCTTAAATCAACTAAAGCTATTTTTATAGATTTACTTATGAGATATTTTGAATATGAAATTTAGTAAGAGTAAAATTTTATTCAAACTAATTAACTGATTTACACCTTATAGGTAATGGAATATTTATTTATTTATTTTTAATATGATGTAATTTAATAAAATAATATTTTGTTTTTCTTAAAATAAATTTTATATTATTTTTATTAGAAATTATGAAATTGTAATTTTTAATTATTAATTTTATATAATTTAAATAAATAAATAAATTTCACAACATTAAATTTATTTATATATTAAAATACTACATTTAAATACCCAAATATTATAATTATATCAATAAATTGCGACAAAATTACCTAATTAGAATACACCTCTGAGCACTATGGACTTAAAATCATAAGAAAATCATCTAAAAGGAGGCATGTTGGACCATCTTAAACATAACTTAATAGAACAAAGTTATTTGCATACGATGTATCTCTATGTATTTACATATGATCTATCTTTCTCACATTTGTCTTTCTATGCTTTCTCTGAGCTTTTTTGCGCCCTATCTGCTCATTAGAAGTGCCTTTTTTGTAAGCAATCTGGCTCTTATATTCACTTAATATAACTATCCAACTTTTTCTTTCTTCTGAAAGAACTAAATAGAACAAAGTTCAATTGTGGGTTTTCCAGCCACTATTCTATATAAGTCGTCACTTAAATCCGTGTATGTTGATTTCTACTTAGTTTACAAGTTGTGGTTGATGTGAATATCATCCCTCTGTGCACAATTGCTTTGAACCATTGAGTAAGGTATCAAGAAACAAGCAGCATGACTATATTTAATGCCACCTCTCGGATACAAATGAGAATATTAGGTATGTATTTATCAATATTTTTTCAACAAATTATTTTTATTCATTATTTTTAGATGAGGATTTATATTTATTATATTTATATATATAGATATTTTTTTCTTTTTACTTTTTAATTTATTTTAACCTTTGTTTTAAATGTTTTAAATATTTTTTTCCTTATGATGAATGGAATGTTCATTTAATATAGGTTATTTTAAAACTTAAATATAATTTATTTCCAGAAAACTTTAACAATAATATGAATATTGTTAAAATGAATTATTTAATAATCATCAAAAAATTAACTTACAAAATAAAAAATTATGGGTTGTAAATTTCGATAGATCCATATGAAACATATATATCAATTATCAATGATATTAAAAATTAATGTTATTAATGTTATTATCAATAATATTTAATATAATATTAATAATCCTATTAATAATAATTAATATTATATTATTACTATTATATTAAATAATAATTATTATTATTATTAAATAAAAATAATAAAAACAATTATATTAATAATCATTTAATAAATAATAATGAAGTAATTATGAAATAAACGTTTAATAAAAAACAAACTACAATTTAAATGTGGTTGATAGGAAATTCAACTTTAAACACTCCACCAGAACACAGTTATTAAACGCTAGTCTCTTCCAAAACACACCGAGACCGATGACAAAAGTTGCGCCAATACCAATCAACAAGACAATGATCACGACCATTCACGCTTTCCAACCAATCCCATCGAGATGGGCAGGAAGATCATCAATACGGACATGTATCACTCGATAGATAAGGCAGGCATCAAGATATCTTAGGCAAGGCAGTGAGTTGAATACGGGCAGGAAGGTCGAGAGAAGATATTGACTCAGACGGCAAGCAATTGATATATAGCAGCAAGTTTGATGAAGGCAATTCGTGAGGTCGTTGAGTTAATATTTAGGTCAAAGGTAGTGTGTCAAGCGGTAGAAGGCAGGTAGGAAGCAATGTGTAAGTAAGCACGCTCGTCGTTTGTTATTCTTCTCTTTATGAGCTCGTGCGCCCATTTCTTCTGCCAACAGTTGCCCTTTCATTTTGCTCACCATCAATCTGGGTCCCTTATTGCATGTTTGCATAATGCTTAAAATAAAAGGCCGTGAAATCTGCAAACTATCTATTGATTTCACTCTTGATATAGCCGTAAATTTCAGACCCTACCTCTCTTTGTCTCCAATATCTATAATGGCTCATTGCAAGAGAATAATAATAAACCCAAGGGATAAATATTATAAACCCAAGATATAAAACCCTAGGATAAATATTATAAACCCTAAAATAAACATGCTTGACCATGATTTACCATCATTGGTTTTCATACTAAGACGATGTTTGTCACAACATTATATTGGAACACGATTGACCATGGTTGATTTTCATATTGAGACAATCTTTGGCACATTGTGACATTCAACCATTGTTGACCATGGATGACCATGATTGTAAACCTAAGCAGTTTATATTAAACCCTAGGATTAATACTATGAACCCTATGAATAATATTATACCCTAGGAATATGAATCAAATAAACCCAAGGGATTGATATTATAAACCGAAGGGAATAATAGAACCAAGGGATTAATTCTAAAACCCAAAGGTATAATAAACCCAAGGGAATAATATTAAGCCCAAGAGGTTAATATTATAAATGCAATTTAGACAAACAAACCCTAAAGGGATTGATATTATAAACCCAAGGGAATAATAAACCCAAAGGATTAATACTAAAAACCCAATGGATTAAAAACTCAATAGATTGATAATATAAACCCAAGGGAATAATATTAAACCCAAGGGATTAATATTATAAATCCAGATAAATATTATAAACCCAGGTGAATAATATTAAAGTGACGTTGGAATATGGTTGACCATGATTGATGTTCATATTCAGGAAATGTTTATCACAGTGAGACCTTGGACAATGGCTGGCCATCATTGACCATGGTTTATCTCCATATTGAGACAATCTATGTCGCATTGTGACGTTGGACCATGGTTGACCATGGATCGCCATCATTGTGACAATGTGACATTGGACTAAGAGATAGTCTTTGTCGCAATGTGACCATGGTTGTTGAACATGTTTGACAATGATTGAAACCAAAAGTATTGTAAACTCAAGGGAATATTATTAAACCGAAGGGGTTAATATTATAAATGTAAGGTATACAAACCCTAAAGGAATTGATATTGTAAACCCAAGGGATTAATACTAAAAACCTAAGGGATTAAAAACCCAACAGATTCATAATATAAAAACAAGGGATTAATATTAAACTCAAGGGATTAATATTATAAACACAAGGTATATAAACCCTAAGATAAATATTATAAACCTAAGGGAACTATAAACCCAAGGGACTATAAACCCAAGGGAATAATATTAAACCCAAGGGATAAATATTATAAACCCAAGGAATATAAACTAAAATATTTCAATGGAATATTAAGTAAAATATTTCAGTGTCATCTAATATGTACAATGAAAAGATATAAATTTTCATGGTTAAAACATTTTTAAGCGTTTCAAGTAATGTTATTATTTTATATCTGGGCTATATTTTTTTGTCAATTTTATCTTTGAGATGCAAACATTTTTTTTTCAAATTTTGCATTTGAAAAGAAATTTACACAAGAAGAAATTATATCACTCTAAGCACTTCTTAGATTTGTGATTAAAATAGATCAATACTGATCTTTAAAGAAAAAGCTAATCAGATCGACTTGCAATTTGAAATTTTGTTATTGAATGATTGGTAATTAATTTTAGAGCACAAATTCATTCATGCTACTTTAACTTATTCTACACTAATCCTACATTGAAAACCTAGGACATACAAAATTCATAGTTGAGCTAATTTTATACATTTGTATTTGAAAAGTAAAACAATATTCCATAGAACACTTCCTCAAATCAGTAACATCCAAACCACACTCAGTTACTAAATTTATAGTGGACAGATAATTGATCTTGTGGATATTCATAGCATAAGATGGTTAAACCTTGTAGTCCTCATTTGTGCGGCAACACATATTCCTCTCGACAAACAAGGTCCCATAAGTCGACCTTGTGATCCAATATCAAATGCCCAAACTTCTCATAGAGGTTTTCCATGTTAAATTTTCCACTATAAGACACCTATGGCAACGTGCAAATATATGTATGTTCAGATATTAGTAAAGCAGGCAGGGAAGTAAGTTATTGCCACAATTATAGGAAAATACTTTGTTATATCTGGTATGGAAAACTTTGTTATTAATCGAAGAAGATGTAGCATTCACAACTTGTAGCCCACATTCTTCTAGCGTGAGAAGAAGATTGGAGTAGACAATATGATCTTAGAACACGTTGAGGCACATCTTAACACCAAAATGGATAGAATTTATTTGTGTCATAGTGAAGACGTAAGAAACTACCTTGTTATATATTTTCTTATATATAAATGAATGTTATAAATAATAATGAGGAATTTATCATAGAGGAACTTATTAGAATTTGAATGATCTCAAATCCCTAGGAAATTGGTGGGTGGGGAGCCACATTGCACAAACATATTTTTTTTTTAATTTATTAAAAGTAATGGACCATTTTGCTTAATAAAATTTGCTTATATATAAATGAATGTTATAAATAATAGTGAGGAATTTATTAGAATTGGAATAATCTCAACATGCAGGAACTTATTAGAAATGGAATAATCTCAAATCCCTAGGAAATTGGTGGGTGGGAAGCCCCTAGTTTTTTAAATTTATTAAAAGTAATGGACCATTTTGCTAAATAAAATTTGCCTATATATAAATGAATGTTATAAATAATATTGAGGAAGTTATTAGAATTGGAATAATCTCAAATCCCTAGGAAATTGGTGGGTGGGGAGCCATGTGGTATGAATCTAATTTTTTAAATTTATTAAAAGAAATGGATCATGTTACTAATAAAATTTCTTATAATAATGATATTATAATAATAATAAAAGAACTTATTAGAATTGGAATAATCTAAATCCCTAGAGATTGTGGTGGGGACCCGGACATAATCTAATCTGTTAATATTTAAAAGAAAAGGAAAATTTTTGCTAAAATAAAATTTGCTTATATATAAATGAATGTTATAAATAATAATGAGGAACTTATTAGAATTGGAATAATCTCAAATCCCTAAGAAATTGGTGCATGGAGAGCCACGTGGCATGAATCTAATTTTTTAAATTTATTAAAAGTAATGGACCATTTTGCTAAATAAAATTTGCTTATATATATATGAATGTTATAAATAATAATGAGGAACTTATTAGAATTGGAATCATCTCAACATGGAGGAACTTATTAGAATTGGAATAATCTCAAAACCCTTGGAAATTGGTGGACTTGGCACGAATCTAATTTTTTAAATTTGTTAAAAGTAATGGACCATTTTGCTAAATAAAATTTGCTTATATATAAATGAATGTTATAAATAATAATGAGGAACTTATTAGAATTGGAATAATCTCAAATCCCTAAGAAATTGGTGCATGGAGAGCCACGTGGCATGAATCTAATTTTTTAAATTTATTAAAAGTAATGGACCATTTTGCTAAATAAAATTTGCTTATATATAAATGAATGTTATAAATAATAATGAGGAACTTATTATAATTGGAATAATCTCAACATGGAGGAACTTATTAGAATTGGAATAACTTGAAATCCCTAGGAAATTGGTGGGTGGGAGCCACATGGCACAGATTTAATTTTTAAAATTTATTAAAAGTCAATGCAACTTAACAAACTCCGTAATACACTACAACTATTGATAAACATTAAGAAGAAACATATGTTGAGCATATTCCCTTGAAAATCAATTTAAACTCTCAATTTAAAAAACAACAAACCAACTTCCATCTAAAATTTATATATATATACGCCTATCACAATTAAAAATCCATGGAGCTTTTATTTTACCCCTTACTCTATGGAGAACCAAGAATCATAACTATTTGTTGAATGTTTTTTATATTTGGAGAGAGAAAAAGACCTAGGGAATAGTAGAGTGAATCTCTTTGCTTAGTTTATTGATGAGGTTGAAGGCCTTGACAAAATTAAGATCCTACAAAGTCATGAAAACAATTAAAATTAAATTTATAAAAACGTTATAATATACTTGATCTTTATTGGTTGGAAGATGACAACGATGACCGGGCATTACTCGCCACCACACACACTACATAGCGAACATTTATTTTTGGCACAAATCAATCAACGGCTCCTTTCGATGGAAACAATATAAAATTATATTTTACCATTCTATTATGGATTCAATGGTTGTCTTTTCGGTCTTCCTTTGCTCTAGCATGCGTACCACTAAAGAAACCTAACCTAGGGGGGAAGCCATGGGTGTTCCAAAACAAATATAACCACATTGTATTCATTAGTACCAAGCAAATGCATGGTTAATGGATGTCACTTGTGGTTGCCTATCATTATGATAATATAGATATAATATCTTTATTTTGAATTAGTTAACCTTAGTTGGCTTGGAGGTATAGTCTTTACGTTGTGCTAAGGTGGTTTTTGTGCATGTCAATATGATAGTATTAAATCATGTAGATTCATTTTGAATGGGTTGGTCTTAGTTGGCTTGGTGATATAGTTTTGTGTTGCAATAGTAAGGTGGCTTTTCTCTCTAAGTTATAAAATTGTATAGTTAAATCTAATGGATTGTTATTTAATAAGTATTTAAATTTTTTAAATTTGAAGTTTGAATTTAGTGATAAGTTAGCAAGTATTTACAAGTAGTATAATGGGTTATTAAAGATCATAGTTATATTAATTATCTAATAACTAGTTATATGTGTTAATTGTTTCAAAAAGTTTATCTCAAGTCAATGTTATGGTTTTTACTAACACTTTATTCTAAGATAATCTTAGAACCATGAAAAGTGCATGTAATCATGTGTTTTCTATTTCATCTTTAGTGTATTGTTTAAAGTTTCTTTAGATTTTCACATTCAAGTGAGTACTTTCACCTTTCATTCTTTCTTATTTTAAAATATTGCATTTTATTAAAATTGATTAAAATCATTTTTTTTGCAGTGGTGAAGAAGCATCATCTCAATGACTTCACTGTTGTTGTTGAGCTTTGGAATCTTTATATGAAGAATAATATCATTTACCACAAGTGCTCAATTCAAATTATCAAATAGATTATTCATGAACTAAAACTTATATACAGGTCAAGCACCACACTAATATCCAAATAACCTTGAGATGTTAGGCCTTTTGACTATTTTTGAAGTGCAATGAGTTTTGTTGTGTGTAAACAAGTTGCATGGAAGATCAAACATGTGTAATTGTTGATATGTCTACTGATTGTTCTTGCTATATAGATTAAAGCCTAATTCGCATGAACCAACCTAACTTTGTGAAGCTAAATCCCCCTCATTTTCACACTTCATAAAATAGTAAAGTGACGCTATTCAAAATATGAACAATATACCTAATTTTGAAAGTATATGAGGCTTTTGATGTGTTTATTTCTAGCTATAATGCTAAATAAATTGATCTAACATTATGTTGTTATGCCTTTACAACCTAATATTGAAGATATTGTAATGTTCATCTCATTTATCTATCTCATCATATATGTTAGCTAAATAAATTGATTTATCATTATTATGTTTATGCTTTTACAACCCAATATTGAGGATATTGTAATGTCAATCTTATTTATCTATCCCGCTTTGTGATATACAAATAATTGGAAGAAGAGCTTTTGCTAGAAAGACAACTACCAAAAATTATATATGTGTGTGTGTGTGTGTGTGGTCACACATTAGAATAAATCCATCTTAACTTTGAATATTTTAAACATTAAGAGATGGGCATCATAATTTTTTTATTCTTCTTTGTGATTATATATCAAAAATTAAGATGGATATATATTTACTTAATTAAATCTACCTTATCATTATTATATGTTTGGAATATTTGTAAACTTTCATTTTTGGTCCCAACCCTATCATGATTCACATCTTGACAAACTACAAATAATACAAACCACTTTATATAATCGTTATGATATTCATTTTGTTTTTTATTATAGCTTAGGGTTTTCTATTTATTAAATGCACAAATTAGTTCTTCTTTCAATAGAAATTTATTTTCAAATGGGTTACAAGTTATATTTCCATTTGATTGATTCCACATTCACCATTTAATTTTGTATTTTGAAATTTTAAAATAGTTAAATTTCATTTTACTTGAAAAAAATATTATTTAAACACAACTTCAATCAATTTAAATCGATTATAAAATTAAATCAATTCATTTTTTTATTATATAAATTGTAGGCTTTTTGAACCTCTAAGATGATCAAATATCTTTAATATGCATTGTAAAAGTAATAGAGAGGCAATAAGTAGGGGGTGTAGCATTAACTCTAAAGGAATTTTGGAATTAAATTTTGGTTATTGTTTAGTGTAATCTATTAACAATTAAAATAAAAGCTTTAGCTCAACATAAGGAATTAGTCATTTTAAAATCAAAAGAATTCAAAAGCCTAATTGTTGTTGAAGATTCATTGATCATAATTCAACAAATGCAAAATAACACTATATATTAGAATTCAAACTTCTCTCGATCGATTGAAAGAGCGGCACAAAGATCCACAAAAAGCTTTGAATCTATACCATCTTTTCAAGTGTTTGAGGTATTTAATCACTCGGCGGATTCAATACAAAAAAAAAGTGGGTTTTGTTATATGAATGGTTAACCACTCTAAGGATTCAATGGAAAATAAAGGGGTTTTGTTAAATGAATGATTATGCACTTTGGTGGATTCAATGGTAAATAAAGGGGTTTTATTAAATTAATAATTTCTAAGTATAAATTGTTGGGGTGAGGGAAGGGGGGTGACAGGGTTGCTTTTATTTCATACATCCCATGATCATAATCTTGTAAAATATTATAAGTTTCATATCTATGAAATCAATGGACAAGTGCAACAAAGGTTTAAGGGCGATGAAATAAACATTAGCCTCATCATGTCACTTCATACCCTCCTCTCACTTTTTATGTATGGAAAAGTATTAATAATTCAGGGTGATAACATGGAACTCCTTTATGATGGTGGGATTTTAATGTGGAGGAACTTTAATTTCCACATTTTTATTTGAAGTTTTAACCCCATTAGTCTCATATTCATCCTTTGGTTTGATCTACTTCTTTTTTGGCAATGTGATCTATGGCATGGATTGTCTTTTTGTTTCCAAAGGGTTGGGACTTAGTGAGAAGTTCCAAATTCTATTATTTATGGATGCCCTCAATTTGAAAAGTTCTTGGATGCTTTGATAATTCTACTTTGATAATTCTAAAGCTAGGCTTTACTCCATGTATCTAAGAAATATGGAGGGACATAGACATGTTAGTCAATAAACCCTTAGTGATATATTTGATTTGTGTCACTTTTGAAGCAAAAGTGCTAAGCAATTTTAGAATCCTCAAGTCTCCTCTTCTCATTTGGATGTTGAAAAGGTCAAAAAAGTTGAATTATTAACTATTGTGAGATCTGAAAGTTAGTAAATTGCTATAAAATCTAGATGCTCCATATGCCAAAAGCATTAAACTATCAACAATAATGGCATGTTAAAGTCCAACTTTTTCCAAAGATTTCCATTGTGTCAATCAAAGTAGTAATAAAAAATAAGAGAATAATTCAAAAAATATATAAAAACACGTCAAATGAAAATCTAACAATGAAATTAATTTTTTTAACATATCTCAGATTAAAAAACACACCTAACAAATATGTTTGTTTTTTTAGATTTAAGTTTTTCTAACATTTTATAAAATTATTTTAATTAACTCATTAAATTATAATCAATAAAAATTTTATTATATTTCCAACACTATAAAAACTATCTAATTAATTAATTATCATTTTAAAATTTTAAATAAATTTTAAATCAAATTTTTTTATAATAATTTAATATATATCAAAACTTTTAATATATTATTTATATATATATCCAAATATATATATATATTATATATATATAAAATTCTTATCGCACTTTTTTAACACAAATCTATCTATATATATAATTATCCAAAATATATAATTTTTTTCCCAAACAAAATCCTTGTCACACAAATAAAAGGATCTCACGCATTCACCTATACTAAAACAGTATCTTACTTTTTCATGATTGATATACATATGTAACACATACACAAAAGAAAAGCTACATTTGCATGGAAAAAGAGATTTAAAGTTTAGAATATAAGCATAAACACTTCACCGCACGCTATGATTTTGAAAACCCTTAGAGTGGAATATCATAATAATAGTCTTCATTAGAAAAGTGCAAAGCTTTGCTACATGTCCCTTCAGACAACTAATTCCAAAGTTGTCTTCCTTGGAGTTCAAAGAGCATTGGCTTCCACACTCCCATTTAACCTTTAATTATTACATCATTGTGCATAGGCAATGTTTTTTATAAGTAGCCTAAAGTATTATTATTTTTTTTTTAATAATAATTTAATTTTAAAATTATATTTTTTTATAATATTATAATAATAATATTATAATTTTAAAATTATAATTATGATTAATCATAATCTAATAACCTATATAATATTATTATATGTTTTGTTTACATAGTTTTTTCAATATGTGGATTTTTTTACATTTGGTTGTAAGTTCGATTATTGTGATTAGTTCAATTGTATTAATACTAGCAATTGTCTCTAAAGGTGCAAAGATACATTGAAGAAATGGAAAATTTCGAAAAAAAATGTCTTAAAAAATCAAATCACTAAATATAAAAACTAGTATCTCTAATAGAATAAATATTATATAAAAATCATTTGAAAAAAGAGTTATATAAAATGTATGGTGGACGCAACTTGGTGTAACATGTATTGCATTGAGATAAAGTGGATTCAATAAATGACAAATATATGTAGCAAATAATGCTAACCTTATTGCAAAGTGGAAACTAAAGAATCAACCAAGTTTCAAAGATGTGTAGCGATAACAAATTTAGTGGGGATGATTGTTTCTGTTTACCCATGCTAATGATTTTCTTTTGATAGTGTATATTTAATAGTGGATCAACTTAATATTGGATGTATTATGCTCCACTACTCCCGCACACCACTCAATTTTGGGACATCCAGACGCATCGATGTTATAGACATTTTTGGGCACTGCAACCACAATCATACATGTCCATAAACCAAGGGCTCCTAAGTCCCTAAAACTGTTGCTTCATGCCCTAAAGGAACAAGGTCAGCTAATTACATCATCTCCCAGAAGTTCTCCACAGAAAACTGCTCAGAACTGGTCAAAACTGGACCATACAGACTGCCCAGTGCAGAGGGTGCGATGCATCTCACCTGCTCAGTGTAAAGGGTGCGATGCATACTGGAAAGCCCTTCTGTAGGGTGCGATGGGCGAGAGTAAACAAATGGCAGAGACAATTTGCAAGGTGGATCATCATGGAATCTTCTAGAAACTTCTCCCGTGACACTTGCCTCTCTGAATTCGCCCAGGGATGAGTAAGAGATCATCAATCTCCAAGTGGAATCAAGAACTATCAGAGAGAGGACACTAATCAAAATCCCAGAAGCTGACTCACCCCCCTGCAATCATCTATATATGGATCCCTCATCACAGAGATCTAGAAGGCTGGAATCTTGTATCTTGTAAGGAAGTGTTATTGGTTTCCTAGTGCAACATCATAGTGTTGGGTGATCTAAGCTTTTCATGAGGTGAAGAAGGGCTTTCATGCTGAGAGGATGATGCTGGGTCAGAAAAATTGGTTGTAATCCTCTTTGCTGTTCTTGATATTAATAAAGATATTCAAGTTTTCCTCCACATTCTTGTATTTTCGATGATATATGCATTTATGTGGCCAATACATATCTGGTCCTGTATTGCTTATGATTGTAGATCTTTGTTCTTTAATAGTATTATGCTGCTTTGATTTCACAGGTGCTCTTTGAAGCTGGGTAGACGAAAGAGGAGCGGCAAAGATCTGTCAAAAGGGAGAGGAACTAAGCAAGGAACCAAGCGCAAGACTGAGGTTGGTGTCCTTTGTTCCCCTCTTATCTACTTCTCATAAAGGAAGTGAAAGTAGTTTTAGTTTTGGTTTTCTAAGATAGCTACCAGTCTTAGTGGGACTAGCAACTCCGATGGACACTAGATTCCCGAAACAAAATGGCGCTCCACGGGGAGGACTAGATGGTTCTTGTCTATATTTTTGGTTTATAAACTTATAGACGGAGCCTGAATCAAACCAGCAGCCTTCGAACTGCATTTGCTATGCAAGTGCAAAGTAGATCAATGCTGCTTCAGTCTATCTCCGGGTTTTGTTTATAAACTGACAATCGATTTGCAAACACTCTAATTTCCCTAGTGGTGGCTCTAGTAACCTCATTAGATCAACCCCTGTGATTTATATTTACTAAACATCACTTGCTCGGCCTAAATCCCTGAACTGAACTGCAAACTGTGGCTAAAGAACAAGTAAAAGTCTTGCACTAGTACCATTGCACCCTCTCTTCAAGGAAGTTTGTATGCATCGCACCTCCCGTGTGCAGTAGGTGGGATGCATACTAGATTCCCTGTGTAACAGGTGCGATGGTCAGAAAAGGTTAATTTTGCCTTCAGACTTTGGTTTTTCTTCACTCTCTTTAGCTCTATTCAGGAGTTGTGATGTCTGTGATCAGTGTACCTCCATGGAAACCCCCTTCCTTTCCATCATTCCGCCTCCATTGTGCAAAGAACTGTAAATGTTTTTATGTATTGTGCACCATTTTTAGTTCTCTTTTACAAAGAAGTAGCGTAATTAGACTGTCGTTTCTTGATTTGGAAGTGTCGCAAGTGTCGTTTTCAGTCATAGAAGGGAATACTATTGTTCTTGATCGTCGATTATACTGTTACTCTTGTATTTGATTTGAATTAGTAGTTTTTCAAGTGTCAAAAACAATTTTCAATTCAAAATTGCAAAGTGTCGTCGTTATCTTCCTTTCGTTTTGAAGAGAAATTTGTTAGTTTTGTCGCTTTGAAAAGATAATTCAAATTTGTACTTAGCATTCTTCTTGTCATTCACACATTAAGAAGGCTGAAAACAAATACATGCATGTGCATTTGCATTTAAACTGCTTGTTGGTTTGATTTAGGACAATGCATTTAGTGTGTGCTCTGTGCTCTATGTTGAAGGAATCTCATTTTTCTTTCTTTAGTAACTAGGATTTTCATTGCAAAAGAAGATTAAACAATTGTTTATCATCTTAGATTGCATTTTAGGAATTGTATATCTACATCACGCTGTGAACCTGAAAGGAAAATTTCTTAAGCAAGATCAACTGTAAAATAAATTCAATGAACATAAAAATGCTTTGGAACCTAATGCACCACATCTAGAAGTCTAGGCTAGAGACATATTCCGACGTCGTAAAGCCTGGTAACTATCGCTTTCATTGCTGGTTGGGTGATTCCTCCTCTTTGAGACAACAAGTGCTAGTACGGACTTGTGCTCCCACGTACTATCGAGTATATATTGGGAGACCACAATAGGCTATATCCTTTATCCTTAGGAAACCGTGTCTGCCGCCCTATCGATCGCAATGCACTAAACACAGCATTCTGGAAGATTGACTATCGTATCGTAAAAAATATTCTGCAGTTTTGCGATTGGTTTGGTAATCCCTCTGTCTAGATTTCCAGAGTAGTCTCTTTCGTTCCTTTTTAGACTCCTTAAAGGAAAAGGTCCATTTGAGCACTTGTCACTTCAGGCTCATTAAAAATCAAAGGCGACTAGAGTCATCTTTTGTTTTTCTCGACTCTTAAAAATTGAAAAAATAAGTTGTGTCAAAGCGTCTAAAATTTATTTTAATCGGAATAACATCACTGTTCCCTCGTTGGTCTTTACGTTGAGAAAAATGGTGTCTACCAACCAAGGATTTCCCCTTGAAGGAATCCTAGTCCTTTCTCCTCTTGGGGAGATGTTGGTGCACCCCATATGGCCACATTGTCACTTCCAGGGTTGACGATTGGCTTGCCCATATGGCTCTTCTCTACCTCTGTCGTTTAGAATACCGTAATTCCTGAACAATCAAGTCAGCGACTAGATGATACTAGATTTACCCCCCAACCTTCTACTTCATCCATTTCTCCCTCTCGTCCTTCCTCTTCGCTTGATGAAGCTGGTAAAGCTGAAAATCAAGTAACTAAGAAGAAGAAGAAGGGGAAGGAGAAGAAGGAAAAGAAGAAGAAGGAGCCAAAGGCAAAAAGGGGCAACTGTGCATCGTTTAGTGAAAATCCAGACACTGCACCGTCCAAGCCTAAATATCCATGTATCATTTGCAAAGGAGACCACTATCATCGAGATTGTCCTTGCATCCCTCGGATCTTAAGGGACTGGTCTCCTCGTTTGCACAATCCGGTGTCATCAACCTCCGATCGTGTTGAAAGTACACCGCCAACTAGTGAAAGTGAAGTATCTGAATAGAAAAGGAATCACCTAAGAAGGAGAAGGCCAGCCCCAGGTTCCATGGGGACTCATGTGACCAAAGGCACAGAGAACGAGGGAGTGGAAAGGGGCCTGGCCAGCGAGGGCGGATGATTAGTCCTGGCCCCTGGGCTGTGGTCCCCCATATGGCCACGATTTTCAGAAATAAGGATTTATTGGGCATTTAAATGCTCAAACAATTTCGCCTGGAGTTTGGTGGAATCGGTGCTTCGTTAACATATTTTGGAGCAAAATTGTAGGAATGACGTTGTAATTTGGGGATATTGTAGAAATGGCTCTTGATATAGGCCTGGACTCTATGCAAAACTATATCCAAAAATATATTTTTGTTTTTTCAAAAAAATTCTTATCCCACTTTTTAACACAATTATAATTATCCAAAATATATAAAAAAAAAATTCAAAACAAAATCCTGTCCCACAAATAAAACGATCTTATTCATGCACCGATACTAAAACAGTATCTTACTTTTATTCATGCACCGATACTAAAACAGTATCTTACTTTTTCATTACTGATATACATATGTAACACATACACAAAAGAAAAGCTACATTTGCATGGAAAAAGAGATTTAAAGTTTAGAATATAAGAATAAACACTTCACCGCAAGCTATGATTTTGAAAACCCTTAGAGTGGAATATCATAATAATAGTCTTCATTAGAAAAGTGCAAAGCTTTGCTACATGTCCCTTCGGACAACTAATTGCAAAGTTGTCTTCCTTGGAGTTCAAAGAGCATTGGCTTCCACACTCCCATTTAACCTTTAATTATTACATCATTGTGCATAGGCAATGTTTTTTATAAATAGCCTAAAGTACTTTTTATATATTTATTATTAATAATAATTTAATTTTAAAATTATAATTTTTTATATATTTATTAATAACAATAATATAATTTTAAAATTATAATTATGATTAATCATAATTAACATATATAAATATTATTATATGTTTTGTTTACATAGTTTTTTCAGTATTGGATTTTTTATATTTGGTTTTAAGTTAGATTATTGTGATTAGTTCAATTATATTAATACTAGCAATTGTCTCTAAAGGTGCAAAGATACATCGAAGAAATAGAAAATTTCGAAAAATTGTTTTAAAAAATCAAATCACTAAATATAAAACTAGTGTCTCTAATAGAATAAATATTATATAAAAATTATTTGAAAAAAGAGTGATATAAAATGTATGGTGGACGCAACTTGGTGTAACATGTATTGCATTGAGATAAAGTGGATTCAATAAATGACAAATATCTGTAGCAAATAATGCTAACCTTATTGCAAAGTTATAAAATTGTATAGTTAAATTTAATGGATTGCTATTTAATAAGTATTTTAATTTTTAAAGTTTTAAGCTTAAATTTAGTGATATGTTAGCTAGTACTTACAAGTAGTATAACGGGTTATTAAAGATCATGGTTATATTAATTATCTAATAACTAGTTGCATGTGTTAATTGTCTCAAAAATTTTATCCCAAGTCAATGTTATGGTCTTTATGAACACTTTATTCTAAAATAATCTTAGAACCATGAAAAGTGCATGTAATCATGTGTTTTCCAATTCATCTTGAGTGTATTGTTCAAAGTTTTCTTTAGATTTTCACATTCAAGTGAGTACTTTAACCCTTCTTTCATTCTTATTTTAAAATATTGCATTTTATTAAAATTGATTAAAATCATTTTTTTTGCAGTGGTGAAGAAGCATCATCTCAATGACTTCACAGTTGTTGAGCTTTGGAATCTTTATATGAAGAATAATATCATTTATCACAAGTGCTCAATTCAAATTATCAAATAGATTATTAATAAAGTAAAACTTATATACAGGTCAAGCACCACACTAATATCCCAATAACCTTGAGATGTTAGGCCTTTTGACTATTTTTGAAGTGCAATGAGTTTTCTTGTGTGCAAACAAGTTGCATGGAAGATCAAACATGTGCAATTGTTGATATGTCTATTAATTGTTCTTGCTATATAGATTAAAGCCTAATTTGCATGAACCAACCTAATTTTGTGAAGCTAAATCCCCCTCGTTTTCACACTTCATAAAATAGTAAAGTGACGTTATTCAAAATATGAACAATATACCTAATTTTGAAAGTATATAAGGCCTTGATGTGTTTATTTCTAGCTACGATGCTAAATAAATTGATCTAACATTATGTTGTTATGCCTTTACAACCTAGTATTGAAGATATTGTAATGTTCATCTCATTTATCTATCTCATCATATATGTTAGCTAAATAAATTGATTTATCATTATTATGTTTATGCTTTTACAACCCAACATTGAGGATATTGTAATGTCAATCTTATTTATCTATCCCGCTTTGTGATATATATACAAACCATTGGAAGAAGAGTTTTTGCTAGAATATTTTAAACATTAGGAGATGGGCATCATAATTTTTTTTGTTCTTCTTTGTGATTATATATCAAAAATTAAGATGGATATATATTTACTTAATTAAATCTACCTTATCATTATTATATGTTTGGAATATTTGTAAACTTTCATTTTTGGTCCCCAACCCTATCATGATTCACATCTTGACAAACTACAAATAATACAAACCACTTTATATAATCGTTATGATATTCATTTTGTTTTTATTATAGCTTAGGGTTTTCTAATTGAAAATAGAGTTATTTATTAAATGCACAAATTAATTCTTCTTTTAATAGAAATTTATTTTCAAGTTGGTTAGAAGTTATATTTCCATTTGATTGATTCCACATTCACCATTTAATTTTGTATTTTGAAATTTTAAAATAGTTAAATTTCATTTTACTTGAAAAAAATATTATTTAAACACAACTTCAATCAATTTAAATCGATTATAAAATTAAATCAATTCATTTTTTTATTATATAAATTGTAGGCTTTTTGAACCTCTAAGATGATCAAATATCTTTAATATGCATTGTAAAAGTAATAGAGAGGCAATAAGTAGGGGGTGTAGCATTAACTCTAAAGGAATTTTGGAATTAAATTTTGGTTATTGTTTAGTGTAATCTATTAACAATTAAAATAAAAGCTTTAGCTCAACATAAGGAATTAGTCATTTTAAAATCAAAAGAATTCAAAAGCCTAATTGTTGTTGAAGATTCATTGATCATAATTCAACAAATGCAAAATAACACTATATATTAGAATTCAAACTTCTCTCGATCGATTGAAAGAGCGGCACAAAGATCCACAAAAAGCTTTGAATCTATACCATCTTTTCAAGTGTTTGAGGTATTTAATCACTCGGCGGATTCAATACAAAAAAAAAGTGGGTTTTGTTATATGAATGGTTAACCACTCTAAGGATTCAATGGAAAATAAAGGGGTTTTGTTAAATGAATGATTATGCACTTTGGTGGATTCAATGGTAAATAAAGGGGTTTTATTAAATTAATAATTTCTAAGTATAAATTGTTGGGGTGAGGGAAGGGGGGTGACAGGGTTGCTTTTATTTCATACATCCCATGATCATAATCTTGTAAAATATTATAAGTTTCATATCTATGAAATCAATGGACAAGTGCAACAAAGGTTTAAGGGCGATGAAATAAACATTAGCCTCATCATGTCACTTCATACCCTCCTCTCACTTTTTATGTATGGAAAAGTATTAATAATTCAGGGTGATAACATGGAACTCCTTTATGATGGTGGGATTTTAATGTGGAGGAACTTTAATTTCCACATTTTTATTTGAAGTTTTAACCCCATTAGTCTCATATTCATCCTTTGGTTTGATCTACTTCTTTTTTGGCAATGTTTTTTTTTTCTTTGCAATAACTAAATTCTATTAACTGTAATTCAAAATAATTTTACATGGAGTTGAGGCTACAGGGGTCAAAGCCCGAGAGCCATCAACGTTGCAGAACTGCCCCATTACAAAAAGAAACTGGGGAAAACAGTTACCAAGTGCTAACAAGCTGACATTAAACCCAGACATAGACTGATAGAAAGAGAGAAATACATCGGAAACAGATAAGCAGAGTTTTTGTGCGGACATCCGGTGAGAGGATGAACACTTCCTTAGAGGGAAGCCAAAACCTGAGACTGACGAAGTCGAGCCGGACCGAGAGCAAAAAGCCTGGAGGTAGCCATCTGAGCAAAAACCAGGAACCAAGAGGAGGAGTGCAGTCACAGATGTTAATCGGCTTCCGCGTCCTCTCCATGAGTCTTCTCAACATCCCGACACGCGCTGCCAATTCTAAGATTCTCATTACCATCCGTTGCATTGGAAGGGTTCGCCTAGCCGAGACTAGTGGTGCCTATGTCCCTTTCCACATCAATTGGGCCACTGTCATCCAGAGGAGGGATACTTATTGGTTGAATATTCTCCTGAACAAGCTTTCCCACTTGCCTAATTTCCTGATCTCCCTCATCCAAGGAGTGCTCACTGCTGTGAGAAGGGTTGGGAGCAATGCAAGATAGAGGGGAGATTTGATTTTCTTCTTCCGAAAGAATAGTAGTAATGTGAGCAGTAATCAATGGCCTGTTCAAGTTACTCTGAAATTTGAAATGTGATGTTTGGAAAGCATTGTTAGGAATAGGCTTGCGACCAGGGCTCGAGGGAGGCAAATCCTATTGATAGGAGGTGAGGTTAATGGGTGAGTGAGTTGGGTCTGCCGAATGGCTGACAGAAGGCCGCTTTCCACTGCCTTGGTGTCCCCCAGAGCGGTTCTGCTTGCCTTGGCGTTTCATTTTGACAAGCAAAGGAGAGGAAATGAGAAACCAAAGAGACTAGGGCTAGAAGCAGGGGAGTGGCCAAATTGAACCAGAGACCAAGGAACACAAACATAGAGGACAAGAGACGGAGAAACAACACAGTCAATACAAAAAACAAAGGCCTCAGACAGCTTACCTCGAATCACCGAACTAATCCTCCTGTGGAGAGCGTTGGCGCATTCGAAATACTGCTAAAGAGAACCAGAGCTAGCCTGGAACTTGCCTTTGATAACGAGCCTTTACTTAACATCACAAAACACCTTAAACCAAAGCTTGGAGCCAGAGGACTGAACGCCGGAGGTGAAATGCGCACAGGAGATCGTCATGCTTATAACCATCACCAGGCTGCGTTGGAGCGCGTCCGTCTTAAATGCAAACAGCCTGCATTGTCCTTCCCTCATTAATACATTCCCTCTGCGAGAGATAGAGATCTGGGTGGCCACGCTGCTCTGCAGGTGGCGGTACCTGAGGTCTTTAGTTTGCATGAGGGGCATTCAATGTCCAAATGACACCCGCATATGGGGCTTTTTTGGCAATGTGATCTATGGCATGGATTGTCTTTTTGTTTCTAAAGGGTTGGGACTTAGTGAGAAGTTCCAAATTCTATTATTTATGGATGCCCTCAATTTGAAAAGTTCTTGGATGCTTTGATAATTCTAAAGCTAGGCTTTACTCCATGTATCTAAGAAATATGGAGGGACATAGACATGTTAGTCAATAAACCCTTTGTGATATATTTGATTTGTGTCACTTTTGAAGTAGAAGTGCTAAGCAATTTTAGAATCCTCAAGTCTCCTCTTCTCATTTGGATGTTGAAAAGGTAAAAAAAGTTGAATTATTAACTATTGTGAGATGTGAAAGTTAGTAAATTGTTATAAAATCTAGATGCTCCATATGCCAAAAGCATTGAACTATCAACAATAATGGCATGCTAAAGTCCAACTTTTTCCAAAGATTTCCATTGTGTCAATCAAAGTAGTAATCAAAAATAAGAAAATAATTCGACAAATATATAAAAACACGTCAAATGAAGATTTAAAAATGAAATTAATTTTTTTAACATATCTGAGATTCAAAAAACACACCTAACAAATATGTTTATTTTTTTAGATTTAAGTTTTTCTAACATTTTATAAAATTATTTTAATTAACTCATTAAATTATATATCAATAAAAAATTTTATATTTCCAACACTATAAAAACTACCTAATTAATTAATTATCATTTTAAAATTTTAAATGATTTAAAATTATATTATGAAATATTTTTTATAATAATTAATATATATCAAACTTTTATATTATATATATATAACTTTTATATATTATATTATAATTCTTATTGCCACTTTTTAACACCATAAATAAATATAAATATATATCTATATATATATATAATATATATTTCGAAACAAAATCCTTGTCCACAGATAAAGCGATCATGCATACACCGATACTAAAACAATGTCTTACTTTTTCATGATTGATATACATATGTAACACATACACAAAAGAAAAGCTACATTTGCATGGAAAAAGAGATTTAAAGTCTATGAATATAAGAATAAACACTTCACCGAACGCTATGATTTTGAAAACCCCTTAGAGTGGAATATCATAATAATAGTCTTCATTAGCAAAGTGCAAAGCTTTGCAACATGTCCCTTCGGACAACTAATTCCAAAGTTGTCTTCCTTGGAGTTCAAAGAGCATTTAACCTTTAATTATTACATCATTGTGCATAGGCAATGTTTTTTATAAGTAGCCTAAAGTACTTTTTTATATATTTATTATTAATAATAATTTAATTATAAAAAAAATATTATATATTTATTATTAATAATTAATAATTTTAAAATTATAATTATGATTAATCATAATTTAATTAACATATATGAATATTATTATATGTTTGTTACATAGTTTTTTTAACATGTGGATTTTTTACATTGGTTGTAAGTTAGATTATTGTGATTAGTTCAATTATATTAATACTAGCAATTGTGTCTCTAAAGGTGCAAAAATATATCGAAGAAATACAAAATTTCGAAAATTGTCTTAAAAAATCAAATCACTAAATATAAAAACTAGTATCTCTAATAGAATAAATATTATATAAAAATTATTTGAAAAAAGAAAAAGGGTTATATAAAATGTATGACGGACGCAACTTGGTGTAACATGTATTGCATTGAGATAAAGTGGATTCAATAAATGAATAATATATGTAGCAAATAATTCTAACCTTATTGCAAAGTGGAAACTAAAGAATCAACCAAGTGTCATAGATGTGTAGTGATAACAAATTTAGTGGGGATGATTGTTTCTGTTTTCACCCATGCTAATGATTTTCTTTTGATAGTGTATATTTAATAGTGGATCAACTTAATATTGGATTTATTATGCTCCACTACTCCCGCACACCACTCAATTTTGGGACATCCAGACGCATCGAGCCTCTAAAAAAACATTAGACATGTTCCACACCGAACACCTCTTGTATCCCATTGCATTTGCAAATACAAAGTCTTCGAAGATGGCAGTGATTCTTAGCTCCTCTAATTCTTTACACTAGATATCTTCTAGTTGTTCCAAAACTCAAGTAACAAAACAAAAATGGTGGCATTTCTAACAAAGGGCATTGAATTTTGAACACTTTCAAATTGTCAACAACATAACTGGCATGTATTTTAATTTTGTAAAGAGAAAGCATTTTTTCTATTTAATGAAATTGTTTTATAATATCAATTAATGCAAAACTCTCCAACCCAAGCGCCATGAACAAAAGCCATTGTTGAATGCATGCACATAAGGTCTGCCAAACTCTCTAATGAAAGTGACACGAGGCGAGCCCACTACTCACAACATATGCATGAGAACAAAGTGTTAAAAGGCCTTGCCCCAAGTGTGTCACACCTAACTAGCTACCTTTTCTCCAGCACACAGTTCCTTCAGTCTCAGATTTCTACCAGGGTGTGAGATTGATCTCCATAGAAGTCCTAGAGCCCAGCAACTCATTTCCCGGGCCATATAATGGGTCCTCTTGCGAGATTACACTAGTCTGATTGACACTACTTCAAGAATCGTGCTAATGTTCTTATTACAATAAAAGCACAAAAAATGTTGGATTATGAAGAACAACCTTCTACTTCAATGGTTGCTTGTGTGTTGATGGAAATTTGTTAGAGTAAGATGATTGATGGAAAATTACGTAGTTAAATATATAAATGACCAAGAATTATTAAACATTTTTTTTTTTAATCTATTCTTAATTAATGAAACTAATCATAGATATGTGTTTTTGTTTATGGGTTGGTACAATATTTACTCTCTATTTTTTTGACCTTGGGAGGACTTGAAATCAGAACCTCTGGGGACCAAAGTCCTCACTATCAAGGCCATCGTCAATTTGGTTTTCTGATTTGAATGGGAAAGTTAGTGTTTGTTGTGCTAAATTCCAATTCAGAATAGTAAACAAAATGCTTGAGGATTATGAGGTAAATTGCAAGTTTTACATGAATTTTTAGTTCTTTAAATGTAATTCATGAGCTTAAAAAATGAATTAAAAAAACAATGAACAATAGCATAACAGTAATACACTCAACAATTGATAAAGGATTTCACCCCTTTTGGGTTACGTCTCCTTGGTGTAGCTTTCAATGGCTTGACCCAATCTCATTATGCTCAAAATACTTCAATGATGAAGAGTACATAAAGTGTGCTGACCAAAAGAGTGGCTATTTTCCCCTTCAAGGAAACATTCTCCTGCAAAGAACTCTCATTCTAAAAACATGACAACCTACAGTTATTCATGAAACAATCAACAAGAAAAGTGTTCTCAAATCAAGACCCCATACTCCATTTGACAATGAGCATAACAAGTACAACAATTCACTTGAAGTACTAAAAGAGAACTTTCCTCAAAGACATAATGAGAAAAGAGAAACATGATCTACACCATAGATGTCTCAGTTGCTGCAGAATACATATGAAGGCTAGAAAACCCCTACAAGGTCCTCTCCATTCTCAAAATCCTTCAAAAATTGATTCAACTCACTAGTTGATCATAGCACCGATAGACTCAAACCTACAAAAAGTCTCTTCAAAAGTGCTCCAATGGCTCTGAAACTTGTTCCATTGGCTTCAGGAGACCCAAAAATGATTGTCTAGCCTCTTCATGCTCTTGAAAAGACCAAAAGCTGAAGAAAATACGAGCTTCCCTAGCCTTTCTATTAGTCGCTCTACAATATTCCCAAATTCCAGTGTCGTTCCTACAATTTTTCCCCAAATTATGTTAACGGAGCATCGATTCCGCCAAACTTCAAGCGAAATTGTCAGAGCATTTAAATGCCCAATAAATCCTTATTTCTGAAAATCGTGGCCATTTGGGGGGCCACGGCCCAAGGGCCAGGACTAATCGTCCACCCCCATCAGCCAAGCCCCTTTCCACTCCCTTGTTCTCTGCGCCTTTGGTCACATGAGTCCCCATGGGACCTGGGGTTGGCCCCTGTGGTTGGCACCTTAACTCTCTGCTCAGTGGTCATGTCCTGGCGGTTTATGAATTGGTAATAAGATGGCGGTTACACTGGCGGGTTGTATTAGATGCCACCATTTTGGGTGGTCACATGGCACGATTGCGACGCCCGTGGTTACGGTTAGTGCCATGGTGGTTATGGCTAGCAGTTTTGGGACCATGTCACATGGGCGGTCTCGCTTGTGGTTTAACATATAACAAAACCAAGGTCGTGGTTAGCCCCTAACCCTAGTCTGCAGACCAGGGTCGGGGGTTAACCACGGTCCCTAGACTCCATATATGCGCCATAAAACATAAATACGTATTGTGCCCCATCTTAAAACAAGCAACACGTGTGGTGCAGTAGTGGAGGCTTTGGACTTGTGATTGGAGGTCACGTGTTTGAACCCCGGTGGTGTAATTCAGACCTTAACATAAATTTTGGTGGCCCTCAGGCTACCACATGATGGCCCCTGGCCATGCCACGTGGCAGCTTGTGATTGGCCACCACAAAATAAACGAACCAATGAAATTCTGCCACAACACACCAATGATGAGGTGTCACTTGGCACCACCTAATTTGCCATAGATCCAATAAATTTTACAGTCACCTACCACGTCAACATCCCAATCAGCCTACCACGTCAGTAGTACAGACTGCTAATTGTGCAGTGTTGTTTTTTACGATAGTTCGCCTATTTGGGAAAATGGATAGAACGCGTTTATGGGAGCATATGGTGTTTGTTTCGCGTGAAATGAGTTGCGTTGGATTCAGGATGATGAGCACTACATGGTTGTTCAAGTTCCACACTAATCCGACAACTTTGAATTTTGAGCTTCGAATCACTCCTCCCCGCTGGGAGCTTTTGGAACCCAAAATATCACTTTCATTTGTTCAACAGATGAGGGTACAGTTCCCTCACCTCTCCAATCTCGATCCATTTGGCCTTAGAACTTTTCAAGCTGATCTTGAACTGTTTGATGTACCAATTGGATTTGTTCAATGAACTTCTTGGCTTTGTCTATGTCACTATGGCCATCAATAGCAACATCCTTCCCAATAATGAAATCCAATGGCGATCTTCTGCAAAATCTTTACCAAGGCTAAAATTCAAAAAGACTTTGGAAAATAACCCAAACAAGCTTCACGTGGAAATACTTGTATAAATGAGTGTTTGATAGATTTGAAACATACTGAATGTGCTGCAACTACTCATCCCAAAGTTTAGGATGCTTACTAAAATGTCCACAAATGGAACTGCATCTTATCATACAGAATAATTTGACTC
Source organism: Pinus taeda (assembly GCA_000404065.3). NCBI lineage: Eukaryota > Viridiplantae > Streptophyta > Pinopsida > Pinales > Pinaceae > Pinus > Pinus taeda. The sequence goes on along the minus strand of APFE031270091.1, from coordinate 58,109 downwards.
CCAAATTCCCATACAAATTGACTCATCGTCAAGCCAAAATAGCATAACAATGCCAAAGAAATCATTGTTGCATATAAGTGATTTATACACAAACATCACTTTTACAAATTTCACAACTGTGGGGACGTGTAACAAGTGAAATACAAAATAAATGTAGTCTTTAGTTAGACAAATAGTCCAACCATTTCTTACCCAACCATGCTAGGGAATTTTCTTTCTGCACTTCACTTCCATTTGGAACTACTTCTGGAATGGTTATGGCATGCCTTGCACATTCCTCTACCTTCTCCTTCTTAGGTGATTCCATTACTTGTTTTTCCTTCTTTGGATGAAGATGTGAATGCAACTTTGTTATACGGGAATAGTGTCCACTCGGATGCTGCTATTCCCACTAAGATGGGTGGCTATCTTAGAAACAAACAATCAAAGTCTACTATTGATTCCTTTTATGAGAATAGATGAGAGGAGAAACGAGAGGGCCAACCTGAGTCTTGCGCTTGATTCCCTCTCCTTCTTGATAGAGTTTTGCCACTTCTTCTTTGCCTGCCCAGTTGAAAGGACCTGTAGAATCACAGCAACATACTACTATGCAAGAAACAAGGATCTAAATTCATAAATAATGCAGGATCAGATGTGCATTAACCATATACAGCATATAAAAACAAGTACACAAGAATATGGAAGGAAACAAGAATAGCTTTATTCAGATGAAAAGTAGCAAGAAGATTACAACCATATACTCTGACCCAACATCATCTTCCATCTAAGAAGCCCTTCTTCACCTCAAGCAAAGGTAGATCACCCAACACTGATAATGTACACCAGAATACCAACAACACTTCTCTATAAGATACAAAATTCCAGCCTCTGGATCTCTGTGATGAGGGATCCATATATAGATGATTACAGAGAGGTGAGTCACCTTTTGGGATGTTGATTAGTGTCTTCTCTCTGATAGTTCCTGCTTCCACTTGGAGAATGATGATCTCTTACTCATCCCTGGTCGAAAATGGAGTGGCAAGTGTCAGAGGGGAAGCTTCTAGAAGATTCCATGTGTTGGAAGCATCACCGCACCTCTATGGAATCTGTAATTTCCACCCTGGGGATCCTAGTTACTGGGTTGTAATGTTTACCAACACCTGCGGGTTTTGGTGTAACGGCAAACCTCCACATTGTAAGCCAGCTCCTTCTCCCTTTCAGTCTGGAGTCAAACTTTCAGTCTCTTGTACTTCTCCTGAAGTTGATGCTACCTTATACCGTCAACTTGTAGGAAAACTCTTGTATTTAACCCATACTCCTCCTGACCTTTCCTTTGCTGTTGGCCTTGTTGCTTGTTTTGTTGAGGGCCGCGTCCGTTGGTGATCCAAATCTGAAGCCGGTAGAACTGCATGCGACTGTCGTTTCCTAGATCTACTACTTCTGACTGCTTTCGGGCCGAGAGGACTGCTCTATTGTGTTCAGAGCATTTGTTCCAGTGAGGAACCCCTTTCGTTTCACGCGAAAAGGTTTCCGGTAGCCCTATCTGTGTCATTTTTAAGATCTTGAGGTATACAGTCTTTATTTGCAGTTTACTGTTATTTTCTCTCTGCTTATTTCGGTTTC
>APFE031270091.1:2699-15619 GCA_000404065.3 Pinus taeda | reverse complement strand
AAATTTCATGACCCCGTTTCTTATTACTTACCTTAATATTTATTATTCTAACAACCACTCAAGTAATTCGGAGTCTCCAACCATAAGCCCACTAGTGCTAAGAAGCTAGTGATCACCACCCTTCAATTAAATTCATTGACCCTACCAAGAGACTATCTCATTTCTATGTGACTTCACACATCCCCTCTTGGTCTTCATTTCAAGAACCCCATCTTCTTACATCAAATTTTCTAACCCCATTTCTTATTACTTACCTTAATATTTATTATTTTTCATAGTCACTCAAATAATACGGAGTCTCCAACCATAAACTCACTAGTGCTAAGAAGCTAGCGATCACCACCCTTCAATTAAATCCATTGATCCTACCAAGGGACTATCTCATTTCTATGTGACTTCACACATCCCCTCTTGGTCTTTATTTCAAGAACCCCACCCTCTTACATCAAATTTCATGACCCCATTTCTTATTACTTACCTTAATATTTATTATTTTCACAACCACTCAATTAATTCGGAGTCTCCAACCATAAACCCGCTAATGCTAAAAAGCTAGGCTTCAATTAAATTCATTGATCCTACCAAGGGACTATCTCATGAAAACTAAAAAGATGCTTTGATTAACCATAGTTCAAATCTAGGCCCTTCCAAACCAGTCATAGAGTCGAATCGTTAACTAAGTTGGACTCATGAGAAGAACAACGAATCTCCAAAGGAGGTTTCATAAAAACATTCCGATTAATTTGATAGTCAAAGGAAGGCCAAGCATTCTGAAATTTCAAATATGGAGGACTAATCAACGATGTTGAAGCTCAAATATGGAAGGCTAATCAACGATGTTGGAGGGTCCATTCGCTTTGAATATTCAACCAAGGGAAGACAATATTTTCAACTCCGCATTAATGAAAAGTTTATGCATATGCACATTAGACCAAGAAAATAAAAAGGATTAAAAACCATAATATCTCATAGTTACGATGAGTGTGTGATGGTATAATTTATCATTGTTATGACATTTTTACAAGGTAGGTTTAGATACTTTATTGAATTGGACTTTAATGCTTCAAAATAATTTTATAAAAATTAGAAAGTTAGGCATTTGATATTGATTTTAAATAATTTTATAAAAATTAGAAAGTTAGGCATTTGATATTGATTTCTAATATCAGTGTGTGATGGTATAATTTATCATTGTTGTGACAATTTTACAAGGTAGGTTTAGATATTTTATTGAAGGGGACAATAATGCTTCAAAACAATTTGATAAAAATTAGGAAGTTAGGCCTTTGATATTCCTTTTTTCATATTTATTATATTATTATTATTAATTTAGTTGTTTTGTTTTAATTGAAGAAGAATTATTAATTAAAATATAAAATAGAAATGCTATTTAATATTGTATTGTTATTACTGTAACATTTAAATGAGAGTTATATAATAGTTAGTATTTGCAGCTTAGCTTAAATATAATTTAATTAAACAAATAATAATAATAAAAATAAACAATTTTATCCAAAAAATAAAAATAGTGTTGAATGTTATTCACTAAAATTAGAAAATCATTAATAGTGTTTATTAATATACAAAACAATACATTGAATGCCTCACCAAAAACTTAAGAAAATGTGATTAAATATTTTATATTAACATACATATATCTATGTGTGCTGTTTATTTTTATTTAATATTACATAATTGTCTTATAATAAATTTATTTAAAAGATATTTTTAATATAATAATAAGTCATAAATGAAAATATTGTTAAAATTATATTCATGGAAAATAGAAAAAATTTAAAAGGTTAAACATAAAAAAGGAAATAAAACAAAAAAACAAAAATTAGTAACTAATAGAATGAGTTACTAAACGTCCCATAATAAGACCTCAACCAATTACGTTACAAGTAAATAAATTTAAATAATAAAAAAAATAACAAAAATTGATTTCTCAATGTTAAAATATCCGTAAGTGTCATAAATGTTTGGTCAAAGACAAACTAATACCCAATCAAATACAAAACTCAATGTAGTTATACCATGCATGTGGCATGTATTAACATTAAAATTAACATAGTTATTTCAATGATTAAAACTATTATTCTAACTTTTTTTATAAATTTAAAATTGTATACCTATATATTTTTTGTTATAGAACAATTATTACAATAAATTAAGGATTTTATTAATATTAATAATCAACCTCATATAAATATAATATATATATTATATATATATATTATATATATTAAAATTCATTAAATATAAATATATAAGAAAAATAATATGTGGAAAATAAACAAAATAAAAAAATTAAATGAAAAAAAATAATTAATAAAAATAGAAATTACTAAACAATTTATATAAAAATTCTCAACTAATCACTTTTACAAATAAATAATATATAATAAAATTCAATATTTAACTATAAATAAACCACCTTAATTTTTTTGAAAAACCAATTACTAATTAACAATAAAAATAAATATAATTAATTATTAAAAACATCCTTCTGTCAAAGACATTCAGTCGAGTCGAAAGACTCATGAAAATGAAAAGTGACGCTAACTGCTCCCTTTCCCTTCAACCTCCCATAGTCACTATTGTGTTTGTTTCTGTGCGAGACGTTTGAAAAAGCAATCGTATGACTGAACGTCTACATAAATTTTAAATTTTCATACCGTTTATTAAATTTTGATGATATATGATATTTTATATTTTAAAGTTCGCTAGGCTTAATCTTATTCCAATGGATATTATTATTCAATTTTATGAAAAATGAATTTATTATTTAAAAATCATATACTATAACTCTGTTTTATTTTTATTTTTTCTATCACTTGGCTTTTGATAAGCCATACATCTTACTTACTAGTGGTTCTTCACAACATAGAAAGAAAATATTTATTAAAAAATAGTTGAATTTGAATTATTTTAAAATTTTAATGATAAGTAATATATCATACTTTTAGATTTATTAATTATAAATCAACTTAGATTTATCTTAACACTAGATTTAACAAGCATTTAGAGGGATCAAATTTCTTGAGGTGTAAATTTATTTTTTAAGTGTAAAACTTGAGGAAAGGTTTGCATATTGAGAGATTTGATTTCTCTAGGGGCTTTTTCTGAGTGTAAAACTTGAGGAGAGGTTTGCACATTGAGAGAGTTGATTTCTCTAGGGGCTTTTTCTGAGTGTAAAACTTGAGGAAAGGTTTGCACATTGAGAGATTTGATTTCTCTAGGGGCTTGATAAATTCGGTGTTAAGATGGATCTAGGTTGTTTCAATCATGTGCGGTCATAAAAATTTGTTGAACATGTAATTGTTTTGATCATTTTAAATATGCTAAATATGTCTAAGATTAATTTGGTCAATTTAATTTAAAATTTGCTTAGTTACTGAGTTTGTTGAGATGAGAGAGACTGTTAGTAACTTAAATTATGAGAAAGGATGAAATTCAAAAATTGAGTGCAAAGTGTCAATGTAATAATTTTGATAGATAGAAAATGTGATACTAAGAATATAGTCAATTATAAACAATCTTCATTGTAATCAATCTGAAGTACCTATTGTCACACCTATTAGTTTTTCCATTTTCTCATACCAATCATATGAAAAGAGTAGTTGGAATCATAGACCATTCAAATATTTAACTCGAGCTACTGTAGTAAACAACATACCTTGTCTTTGTTGCTCTCCAATATTAATAGTATTTTTCTCGAAATTTGTGACTTATGGTGTGTTAAACCCCAAATAATTTTCAATGATAGTTATTTTCTATTATCCTGTTTGAATGCAAAGTAATTAACAATGTTGAATGATGGAAAATGAGAATAATAAAAATGTACCCAATTATAAATAGTTTATAGTTTCAAGAAGCAAATATTTGGGGTAAGCAAACATTTTATTTAGGATGAAAATTCAAGTATTGTATTTATGGTTGAATAATTTTTATGTGCTTATACTGAGAGAGAATGTATGTTTTGGGAGTGAGAACGAGAGACAAGGGAAGATAGAGATATAGATGGGGGGAGAGGAAAGAAGAGAGAAGCAAAGACAAGGAGGGAGGACGAGATATTGGTATGGAGAGAGAAATGTTAGAGAGAGAGAGAAGGGGAAGAGAGAGAGGGGGGAAAGGGAGGCAGGGAGAGAGAGATAGATAGATATGGAGAGAGAGTGTGTATGTTTAGGGGTTGAGATAGAGTGATAAAGAAGGAGAGACAATGGGAGATAAAGATATAGATGGAGGAGGTAGAGATGTGTTTACACTAAAATCAATGCACACTACTAATCTAATTACTTTGAAATTAATGTACATCATACATTTTGTTGCATCAAATCATAAATCAACATCTACATTAAACTCAATGCATCTAGTGCAAACAAACAAATAGTAAATCAACATCTATATTGAAATCAATGCATCTAGTGAAAACAATCAAATAGGATTAGAAATCAATATCTACACTGAAACCAATGCATATAATGCAAACAATCAAATATGAGTAGAAATCAACATCTATGCTGAAATCAATGCATCTAGTGTAAGGTATTAAATATGATTAGAAATTGACATCTAAATTGAAATCAATGCATATAGTGCAAGCGATCAAATAGGATTAGAAATCAATATCTACACTAAAGCCAATGCATCATGAGCAAGCAATCAAATAGGAGTAGAAATCAACATTGGCACTGAAGTCAATGCATTTAGTGTAGGGTATTAAATAGAATTATAAATCGACATATACACTGAAAGCAATGCATATAGTGCATGTGATCAAATAGGATTAGAAATCAACAACCACATTGAAAATCTAAAATATTCATGAGTTTTTAGATCTAACTTCTCTGTCTGTATTTGTCTCTGTGAGACTCTTTCTTCTTCCCTCTCTCTACACTTTCCATTCTGTGTCTATCTCCCTCTCCCTCTTCTTTTCTCTCTTCCCTTCGCTCTCCCCACATCTCGCTCTATCTTCCTCTCCCTAACTTCTCTATCTTTCTCATCTTTCCTCTTTACCCCTGCTATCTATATTTATAACTCTCTCCATCTCTCCTTAGTTTTCTCTCTATCTCAACCCCCTAAACATAGGTCATGTTCACACTCTCTCTCCATATTTATCTATCTATATATCTATCTCTTCCTCTTCATTTACATCTCTCTCTCTTTCTCTCTGTATCCCATCCATCTATATCTCTATCTCTCATCCATCCTCCTTCCTCCCTCCCTCTCTCTTCTACCCCCTCGACCGCCCCATCTATATCTTTATCTCCCCTTGTCTCTCCTTCTCACCCCAAAATCATACATACTCTCTCTCCATATATATCCAACTCCATCTCTCTCCCCCCCCTCTCTCTCCTCTCTCTCAAGTCCTCTCTCTTTTTCCTTCCCCTCTCTCCCCTTCTCTCCCACCTCCCTCTGTCTCTCCCCCCATCATACACACACTCTCTCTCCAACCTCCAACTCTGTTACTATCTCCCTCCCTCTCTCCTTTTCTCTCTCCTCCTCTCTCCCCCCTCCATATCTATGTCTCTTTGTCTCTCTCTTCCCCTTCTTTCCCTATCTTTATCCTCTCATTTTCTCTCTCTTCCCTCATCTCCTCTCTCCCTCATTCAATTTTCATCTTTCCCTTGTCACTCCCTCTCCAGCTCCATCTCTTTCCCTACTCTCTCCCCCTCCTCTCTCTATTCCTTTCTCTCTCACTGTGTCTCTCACCTCCATGTCTTTCTCCCACACTCTATTCCCCCTTCCATCCATCCCACTCTCTTTTTTAAATATGATCCCATTGTATTTTATTTAAGAAAGTATCTAAATTAGTCGTGAGGATGGAGGGTTTAGATATACCTCAAAAGTAATTATAACATTTTTTCTCTTAGATTTAATTAAAAAATGTTATAAAATTAAATTAAAAGAAAATATTTGTAAAATAATTTTATTTTGAAATAAGTTATTGTTTTTGGGCATGCGGTATTGATAAGCCATGACATTGTACAATTAAAAACATATATCCATAATATAATAATCCAAAGTCTAGATGGCCCATGGTATTACTAAACCATGGTAGTAGCCCATGGTATTATATATTGATTACATAAAATATAATATTACAATATTATATGTCATCCAATATTTATAACCATCCCCACCTAATAAATAGTGGTAAGGGGTGGAGAGAAATACTAATTAAAATGTAATATTATTAAATTTTACCTAATATTTCAGGTCACACCCCACCCTAAATATTAGGTTTTAATCATTTTTTCCCCACTCCTATTAATTTTATTGAGCAACTTCCATTAAATTGAGTTTACCTTTCCACCACTGAAAATTTACCTGATTATTATTATTAGAGAAACACCATGGAATTTACCTGGTTATTATTACAAGATATGCCCAATTTACCTGATTATTATTATTATAAAAACACCACAAAATTTACCTAGTTATTATTAGAGGATATGCCCAATTGAATTCTCCGCTTCCTTTACTTAATTTTATTTGTTATTGGATGAATAAGCTAATCGATCTCTTTTTAAATTGCATATATATCGTTTTCAAATTTTTTTTTTTAAAGTAATGTTACACATATCTTCAGTGTATACAAAGAAATATTTTTTTATAAAATTAGTTGGCCAAACAATCCTAGGGATCAATTTTCTTCCTCCTCCTTGTTAAAATTTGATCGCGTGGAAAATTATTTTGTTGTTCGTACAGGTAGCGAAGAAAGTATTCATGTGTTCGTACAGGCAAGCGAAGAGAAATCTTAATCTCACTAGTACATCTAATTCGGGCACGCGCTATATATGTCGTAAAGCCAATGGTTGACCTTAGTACCACTACTGGAATTGCAACCAATATTTTGAGCGGCCTTTGGAGGAAATTTGTTAAATTGTAAAAACATAATCTATTTGCCTTCAGCTGTCACTGAAATGGAAGATCGGGCTCAACGTCTAGACAATGTAATACATACATGGTATAAAATATAAGCTCGCTCAAGAACAAAAAAATCCTTCAAGGAATAGTGAAGGCTTGGCTGGAAAAAGCGGGAAAGGCTATCGAAAAGTACTAGTACAAGCAACAAAGAAATTGTTTCAGTTTCTGCCCAAACTGCTTCTCCCTCTACACAATCAACAAACGTGTTAGACATTGGAAAGTGAAAGTTGCTCAACTCCACTCAAAGAATGAGGTCGATTTTCCTCCCAAGCTTACTCCAGCAACGCAAATACTGATCCAGACCCCAAACTTATTTGGAAATGGAGGAGAACCTGCACAGTCGAAGCTTGAGAGATGGTAAATTGAAGACATCAACATTCGAGTTATTGGTGTGTGCGGCATGGGCAGTATCCCGGTTTGTTGTGATGCATGTTGCTGATATAGCAAGATTGAAATGCACAAATTGAGAACTCGCTCATTTAGAAAAAAGAGAGGTGGAGAACAATATCAACTATTTCAACCAGGAAAGTAATGAAAGACGATTATTGTTTAGTAATATTTAATGAACAAAGAGTAGACAAAGTCATAGCCCATAGAGCCAAGGCAAGAGAGACTCATGTCTTAAATGAAAATAGGGAAGTTGTCACACTTAAAAATGATGGGCTTAAGAGATGCGTGCTACTATACATAGGTTTCCAACCCATCTTGAACATGGGTGATTTTTGGCACACAAACTCAAAATTTCCCTCAAATGCGTCTTTAGTACTATGCGTAACAAGAAGAAATGAATCGTTGGTTCTTTGCCTGGCAAGAGAACCCGCTGCACGGAAATGGACGGAGCATCGACAATGTGTTTTGAGCACTTTCTTTTCCAAATTCATATTGGTAATTGATGGATATAGGGACCGCACTTTCATGAAGATAACGAGTAGCTTGAAAAAGCTTCCACTCCGCCTAGGCGCCGCCCATGTAATGTCCCGCCAGCTTTTCAATTTTCTGGGGATGGAGTTTTTAAGCATTAGAATTTGAGTTATTGGAGTGTGTGCGCAAATGAAAGTAGATAAGATCATTAACGTGAAACTGTTGTCGGAGGATGAGACTTGGCAACTGTTTTCCAGCCGAGCTTTCCCGAATGGGAATGTTCCACAGAAAATATAGAAGACATTGCCAAGAAAATAGCAGGGGAGTGCAAAGGTTTGAAATTTTAAAGGTGGCATTTTTAATTTTTTTTTTTTACATGTATTTGATGGTAATTGATGTTATTTTAAAATATATTTGACTAGTACTCGAATCCGATGAGCGGCTTTGTTTGCGGTTATATAATTTTCACACATTTTTTATTTTTTCAGTGAATGTTTGCACTTTTAAGGGCAATTGCTAGTTTATAAACTCATTTTTTATAAAAGTTTAGGAATTAGAACTAAACTAAATGTTTGTAATTGATTAGTGGAGGCTTTTTGACTATTGAAGTTTATGGGAATTTTAATTTATATTAAAAAATAAAAATGAAAAGGGAATTTGGGAGAATTTTAGGGATTTCAACTTAAGAAAAATGATAATTTGAGAATTAGTTTTCAGTAAAATTCTATTTCAAGCATTCATGGGGTTTTGGATAGACAATGGTTGGATGCATTGTTAAGGTCCCCATCCAATTCGGGTGTTATTTTTCAAAATGACCATGATGTAGCCTCACCAATGTCAAACTTATAAAATAAAATAAAAACTATTTTGAGTATTAATAAATATCAAATTTCTTTCTTTTCTTTTTCCAAGCAAATATCCAAGAATATCCATGCAAAGGTATCACATCTTGTAACACCCTCCTCCCACACTTACCAAGCTAACCAATCTGTCAGGGTAAATATGTGACGGAGAGTTACTCTGATGTCATTCAACTGCCCAAGTACAGTTAAGGAAGTGGAATCGATGAACCAAAACTAAACTGACCTTCCTCAGGAGCTACAGAACCCACATAGACTAACCAACCACCTTAGGTACCGAAACCCACATAGGCTAACCAACCATCTTAGGTACCCAAACCCTAAGTTACCTTGCTTTTTAACAAAACTAGACCCCCATTCACTCCCATGACAATCCCTCCATGCAATTGTAACCCACCAGTCACTCCCACAACATGGCCTTTATGCGACTGCAGACTTTTTCACCTAGTTTTGTGCCAGCGATTGCCAGATTTAAGCCACTTTTTCAGGCTAGTCTCCAGACCACTTCCCACAACTTCATAAAACTCGTAGGAATAATAAATGACATAGGAACAAAGCCTTCCATACAAAACTTAGACAAGAACCTGACCTAACAAGGCCTAGCCATGATGAACATTTCATCAAACACCTCATGAACATGTAATGTTTAGGTCATAAATACACATCTGAACATGTCGATTTCATATTTATCTAAGAATCGTCAAGAAGGTCGATTCCCTCTCATAATAGTTGCATTATCGTCTATTAGGTCAGATATTCATTATCCATTCATTTACTAATCAAAACATGAGGAGAGTCATGACTAAGATCTGTCATAAAACCATGCTTATAACCAGCATATAACCAGAGAAATATTAATGATTGAACAATCATTAACGTCACATAATAACAATTACATTTACACATAATACATAAGAAAAAAAGAGCTCTTGTTAACATATGAAAATTCAACCAAGTCAGGGACTTCTACATACCACACGACCATAGATTGAGCTGAACCAAATCTTTCTTCCAGCCAATCACCCCCATGCCATATTCTAAGAATGAATGTGGGACTCACAACAAAATGACCATGCATCTCAAGCTTTACCGCATATCTTGCCAGAATCGGTCAAGGATTTATAAGCCCGAAGCAAGCACCTATATAACTAGGCTTTATTGTAAATTCCACCAAGGGATTCCTATACCCAAATAAGACACATACACTACTAGGTTTTACCGCAATCCCACCACATATCGGTCCAGGGATCACTAGGCCTATACAAGCATGGATGCCTCCAAATTTCTCCACCTAAACCATGAGGAATTTGTACGTCTCCACCCTGAGGCTTTATTGTATATCTTTTCATTTACCAATCAAGGGTTCCTAGGGTCAACGAGGGTATACACAACCATGCTTTACCGCAATCCCAACTTTACCAGTCTAGGGATTCGTAGACCTTGTGATTTTCCCTGAGACCACCTCACTCAATTTCAAAACCATCCATCTCAACTAGGTAAAAGAACTCCATCACACCATGGCTATCTAGAAATGGAAAGGAAAGGCTAAAAACCACTGTCACACCTGGAAAAACCCATGCCAATGACAACAAGAGAATCAAATACACACATGCATGTACCATGCATGCAAAAACTAGTAAAGAAATTATACATGCAACTCAATACCTGCAAGTAATGCCACTGCAGTCTCTTGATATTTTCTTTCCTTTTATTTTTTGTCCTTCATTTTCCTTCCTTTCTCCAATGCTAGAGTGCTCCAAGAATTCTCTAAGTGTGAAAAAGTATGAGAGAGTAGAGAGAAAAGAGAGAGCTCCAAAACTGAACGAACAAAAATATTGTGAATTGATTCTCATAAGCCTTTTTGTTAATGAGGACTGTATTTTTTTCAATCTCTACTATTTTTCCTTCATTTTCCTTCTCACATGCAACCTGTGACCTTTCACCTTCTTTTTCTCCTAATTTCCATTATTTTCATAAATAAAATTCCAATTAATGCCTCTTACATTTCCAAAGTCTTTTTCAATGTCTTTTCTAATTTCCCCTAGCCATAATAAACCAAATGAACACCCGCTAGGATGTTTTTCCCAACATTCATCTTGGAATATGTGTCTCATGACCTTGGTCTTATCTTGTCTTTATTAAATTTATTACATGGATTTGTAACCTGGGGCTATTACAAACCCTTCCACCTTAGAGCAACACCATCCTTAGTGTTCAATGACACCTACAACCAGTAAAACCACTGAAAACCAAAGCATACTACCCATGGAGATTTATAACTTAGCTCGATGCAGTATTTATAATGAACAATCTATTGAAAGAAACACCAACATGAAAGACATAGCAACATGACAACCATATTGCTTATTGGAGCTTTATAACACAACTCATTGCGTTATTTACATCCATATACATATATACATATACCAAAATTGTTTTTCTTCAACCAGAAAACAATGAAGAATACATATCCTACATCCGACCAACCATCTCCTATGAATCTTCATCAAGCCCAAAGTGATTCAACTGCACTTTAACCTGCTCAATTTCTTGGTTCTAGAGAATGAACAACTTTCTCTGCAAAATGCATTGAGGTTCTGATTGGAATTCTTCTTATAGCTCTACCTGCAACACAAACCAATCAATAACATGATCAACATCCTTTACATATCTTCTAAACAAAGAAACATGGAAAACATCATGGACTTTCCTTGAAAGGATCTTGAAAGGTTTGTAATACCAAGAGGCTAGATTCACACATAGCCCAATCCTCAAGGAGCTCTTCTTGGGCTTGATGTGAAAATACACGTGCTCCCCAACCTAGAACTTTTTAAATGCCCTGTACTGATCTACATAACTTTTCTACCTGTCTTGTGCTACCTTTAGATTCTTCTTGATAACCTGCATTTCCTGTTCCATGTATGGCAACATGTCCGGCCCTAACATGTTGTAAGAAAATTCAACCAGCGGTAGATACTCTTCCCAATTCTGTTGCTAGTGCATGATATAGATTCTCAACATGTCCTCCAATATCATGTTGACCCGCTCTGTCTGTCCATCTGTCTACTGATGATAAATTGTAATGAAGGAAAACTCTATACTCAAACCTGCAAATAAAATAATGTAAACTTTGAAACGGGAATTATAAACTCAGAACAAGAATTCTAACCAAAAAACCCTAAAAAAACATGAAAACAACGTAAAAACGAAAAATGTTGATGCTGGAATACATGAATGTTAAAAATTTTAAAATTTTGATAATTTTTCAACCATGACATTATGGAATAATTTTAACATTAAAAATTATTTAAAAATGAATACATGAATGAAAGAGTCATTATACGAGGAGTACTTTCTTTTTTAAATGTTTAAAAAAAACAATGTAAACTTTGAAACATGAACTATAAACTCAAAACGGGAACTCTGGCCAAAAAATGCCAAAAAAAACATCAAAAACAGTGCTAAAAACGAAAAGTGTGTACACTAGAACAATGGTTTTTTTTTAGGGCTAATTTTGAACATGTTTTAAAAATGGCAGTGAAAACAAAATTTTCGTGCAAAATATAGCTTGAAAACGAAAAAGTGATTATACTGGAATGATGATTTTTTTTTGGGTCAATCTTCAAAATTTAAAAAAAATGCTAGTAAAATTATCTAACAACATAAAAGTGTCTCATAACATCTCATTTAACACCATATGGAAATCAAAAATTTTATTTTAAGAGACGATGCATACATCAGTTAGATAAATTGTCTTAAACAATTATTCAAAATCACTCATATTTTCTTGCATGCCATCAGAATTCACATCTTCAGATGAGTCACTGGATGTTGATGAAGATGTTCCATATTCTTCTTTTTCATCAACTAGTGCCCCATCTGAGTCCACATGCATGCCCATCATTTCAGGTTTCAAAATTCTTCTAGATCTACGACTGGTTTCAGCAGACTCCCATCTCAATATTGTTCCTTCTGGTAACAACCTTTTCAGAATATCTATCATCTTGAAGTGAAGAGTTGCCCTCTTTGTTAAATTGAAGTCATAAACAAGTATGTCAACATCCTCCAATTTCAATATGTCTGTGCGGCGACAATTTCTATTCGTACCCTTTCTTTTTCTCTTTCCGCCATTCTTTTTGTCAACTACCATCTCTGGCTTATACACACCATTGAATGGGTGTGTATTTTTGGCATACCAATGTACTTCAACACTTGTAACATCTTCATTTTCTGTAAAGACCTTTATAACTTTAGCAACCCAAAATG
>APFE031270087.1:0-72873 GCA_000404065.3 Pinus taeda | reverse complement strand
ATTAAGCATAAATTATTCTTATATTATTAATAACAATATAAAAACAAAAAGGGCAATTCAATTAACAGTCTCTTATAACTTTTACATTAATATGAAATATCTCCTTCTTCATTTTAAACTCTTAAGCATTTAGTACCATTAATATTTATAGTCCCATATGTAACATTATATTAATTAATAGTATAACCATAACATAATATTGTTATTTAGGTCTTTTATAAATTAATTTAAATATATTAATTGTTAATATTTATTTTTGATATTATTAATTATTTATATTACTATATTTATTCATATAACATTAATAATTAATTTATATATAATATTAAATTAATTGGTAATTAACCTAATTTTAACCTTTTTTCTATAAAAATAATACATTTTTATTTAGGACATATATAAATCAATATAAATTAATTAATTAATTATTTTTATAGTATTTATTAATATATATATTATTATTTTACACATATAATCTTAATAATTAACTTATATATAATGCATTATTAAGTTATTAAATTAATAAATTAATTTTTAATTGACCGAATTTAACCCTCTTCTATAATATTAATTGTAAATTAATTATAAATAAGATTAATTACAATTAGGGTAACAATAATAACAAATAGGGCAGTTAGAAAATTAGAGATAATAATTAAAGTATTAGAATATTCATATATATGTAGGTTAGATTTAAAGAATTAATTAAATAAATATTAACATATATATATGTATATATTTTTACGTATAATGGGGTAATATTTAAAATTAAGTAAATGAATTTTTTCTAGCAGATTAACCTTTGTTTGGATTTATTATTCACCTGGTTAACCCGCTCTGAATATAATAGTATTTTAATATTAAATTAATTAGAGGTAGTTTGACTGGGGTTCTTGAATGATAAAGTAGCCGTTAGAGGGTTTTAGCTGTTGGAGTCTCTGCTTATACTATTTAACACGATGGGCTGGATCTGTATTTTCAACTTGTCCTGATGATGAACCACATTGGTTGGTTCGAAACGCGTTGGCAAAAATCTTTCTTATGTGATTTACGTTGAAGCTCTCCTTATAACCATAGAACCATTTAAAAATACCAATGTTCCTTTTTCCAGAAATTTACGCATACTCATCAATAAACCATGTTAACTATAAAGATAATTATGACATTAACGTAAGCTTGAGTTTGACCGGAACAAGTACTGCAGACGCCATCAACATGGCCTGGCATGAAAGAATGTGATGCCAAGATAAAATACAGGAAACGGCCGCACAAGCATAATTAAATTTTTTCAGGTTTATGATGTAAACGTCATATATTTTAGTTCAATTTTTAGTCAAAGGGAGGCTAATTAACGGTCAACGCAATATTGATTGCGTTATACTCCCAGTGGCAGGATAATAAGCTATTTTTAACCTAAATAATTGTAATCCGTGGTAAAATCTTAACCCCGAAAAAATACTTTGTACCTAGTAATTTATTATTAAACTTTTATAATTTAAAATTACTGCAATTTAGTATCATATGCACTCACCAAATCTGATAGTTCACACTCCCACTATTAAAGCTTCATTAATGAGAATTAAATCCGAACCTTTAATATACCTTGTGTGCCCTATGGGTTTTGTATTAATGCAATGTATCCATTAGCACTTCGATATGCCCGAGGGTTGATATATAATGCACTCAAGGTTTGGTTTGATGTTATTATCGTGCCGTTGACCTTATGTTAACTTACCCTTTGACCAAAGATTAAACTAAACTACATAAGGTTTACCTTATAAAACATATATAATTTATTTTCTTAAATATATTAATATGTAGGCCATTGTTTATGTATTGCAATAGTCTTTGTATATTTTTAAATGGTCATTTCAGCAATTTTGGAAAAGACAATTGTAACATGTTTACCATACATTCCTCCACATCAATCAACGTAAATAAAAAAAATTAGTAATGGGTAATGACCTTGGATTGCATTGTACACAATACTAATATAAAGTTAATTCACACAATACAATATTTTGTTTGGTCTAAGCACTGCATTTACCTCTTCAATGTTAATTAATGGCTAAGGTGGAACCCAGTGGGCTAGTCATGCACCTCGGCACTTGGATCCAAAAGTGATGACACTTCTAAAAAATCATTGCCATTGAATCTTTCGAGACTCGATCCAACGATCCTACTTAACTTCGAACAAATTAGGTAATTGTTCGGCCCCCATCCTGGATAGTTTCTCTCATTTGCGTTTTGTTTGCCGGTGGAGGGTTCTGCAAATCTTGCTTGCCGGTGGAGGGTTCTGCAAATCTTCAGTTCCTCCAGTCCAAATGCCAGGTAATCCACTCATTTTTCCTCAGAATCAGTCAATGTTCGTTGTATGGAACTGGAAATGT
This sequence comes from Pinus taeda, assembly GCA_000404065.3. Lineage (NCBI taxonomy): Eukaryota > Viridiplantae > Streptophyta > Pinopsida > Pinales > Pinaceae > Pinus > Pinus taeda. Next base: position 70,483 of record APFE031270087.1, on the reverse strand, counting down.
ACTGCCCTTCGTTTTTTTGAGAAGCGGTCAGCTAATCTTTGGCTTCCTGCAAGTAATCTAGGTTCTGAGAATGATTATGACAAGTTTATTTCCAGTTCATGATTCTACACCAACGCCATGCTTGACCCAGGGCATTCCACTGCGGATTTATCTTACTGATGGCTTATGGATGGTTCCCAAGGCAAACATGTTGAATGTGGCTTCATTGTGTGATGAGTCTTTTCCTCTCGGCCACCTCGACATGTTGAAAATAGCAACCAGAAATGCTAAAAATAGCATTTCAGGATATACTCCAACTCTGTTGAAAATAGCATTAAGAAATGATAAAATAGAAATGCTAAAAATATCATTGCTATAAATAGCATTTCGAGATATATTCCAATTTTGATTTGTCCTTGAATCAAAATTGAGAATTAAAATTCGAATTTAGTCTCACCAGCGATTTGAAAAATAATTAATTAATTCACCTTGAGTAAATTAGTTGGAAAAATTCAAACATGAAGTCGTTGTGAAGACATGCAATAGTTATCCCTTTGATTGAAGAAGTTATCCCTTAATTAAGAAGATAAGGATGAGTTGTATTTGAGTTGTAATTAGTTAGCTCAGTTAATTGAGTTAAGTCCAGTTAAATTAGTTCCAAACAATTGGAGGAACTAATTGTGAGTTCAGTCAGTTAATGCATGCATGCATGCAACTAGTGTTCTCCAGGTAATTGAATATTCTCTCATAAATAACCAATGCATCTCAATTCAGAGAAAGACCTAGTTGAGATTAAACACATGGACATTGTACTATCAGTTGGAAGAATTTTCATATAAAGGAAACTCATCCATGCACAAGGAATTAACTCCTTCAAGATTGCGCAGTTATTTCAGAGCTCAGTGTTGTGCGTGAGGTGAGAATCACACAGGTTGCAGCTGGAAGACCAGGGAGAAATTGCCCAAGGAAATAGGAGGCTTGGAGGACTGAAGAAGGAATATGTGTTGTCTATTCTGTTTATGAGCAATAGTGAGGGATTGTACTGAGAGCTGGATAGCTTGAGAGCTAAAACTTTGTGTAATCCTGAGATATTTCCACTTGTATGATAATACAAAAAGCGGGGTTTTTAGCTGAGGCTTTCCCCAGAGTATTCTTTTGTGTTCATGTGTGATTGATTTCTTCTTCATCTGTTATATGTGTTCTATTTGATCTCGCTCAAAATCGATTAAGCTTCCGCAAGTTTGTTTGTAGAAGTAGATTAAGTATATTGCTTTAGTTACATTGCATTATTAGTTTAATCTACAGGGAAATTTCTACACGACATGCCCATATATTATTTAGTTATTTTATTTGTAGAAGTCTTACATTGCTTAGAAGGAAACCCAACACTTTTTTTTTTTGCATTAACTCTATGGTTTTTGTCATTCCGCTTGTTTGCTATCAAGCTACGGAGGAAGGGTTAGTGGAATTCAATGGCTAACCCATAATTTTCCCTTTTCTCTAGGTTATTCGTTCACCGTATCTCTGGGTTCATGTTGTAGCTTGACTGTAGTTTTTCCACCCACAGAGGGTTTTGTTTTCTGGGTCTTTCAAGAATAGTGGAGAGTTGTTGATTTAACTAGGAATATATACATATACAGACAAGGTCTGCGGTATTGCTAATTTGGCTTGGCCCCTCCCTTAATTTAGATTTGGGAAGCAAGAATCCATGACTATTTGATAACATGTATAATGTTATCTGTGTTTAAAAGACTATTGTACCGAGGTGGTCTTGAAGATACTACAATTTCCGTTCTTAATTTCTTTTACAGTGTTCCATTCTTGCTTGCTAAGACTTAACCTTATTTCTCCACTGTAGATTGAGCAATACATATTTTTTCACTGGTTATGAATAGGTTGCAATGACTTATGTTTCAGTTGAACATTTTTACTTACAGGGTTATTCCCTTAACATGCAAATTTGATAGACTTAAAAGTCCCTTGTTTTTATCGTATATTGTTGATTCTGAACAATATCACTGCTTCTAAAGGTTGTAATCACAGTATCTTTCAAGCATCACGATTTATGTTTTAATACATCTTGTGTCCTTCAAATATTCTTTTTCTGTTTCATATGAATGGAGGGTTTATACCCAGAATGAAATAGTTCTTTCATTTGCAATTCTTACTGTAAATTAATTTAATTTCTATATTTATTTCAGAAATGAACTTTTTCTCCTTAGCATTGGAATCTAGAATATTTCCTTCTCGGGTTGGACTATGGGTTTCTCTTAGGAATCCCTTCCTAACCCACGAGAACATCCACAAGGTGGGCACTGGACTGTCCAATCTTGGATTATTACCAAGGAGGACTAACCCTTTCCAATGTTTAATTAATATTTTCTTCTAGCAGTTAATTGTCTACAGTAATCTTACTGCATCTATTTCAACAGTAACGTATTTACACTAAAGCTAGAATCTCACATGCATGAATATACTAAAATGATTAGTGTCATTATATCTATTTCAAGGAAATACAACAACATTAATAAAAGCTAGAATCTAACATGCATGAAAATACCCAGAGGATTAGTATCATTATATCTATTTCAAGGAAATACAACAACATTAATAATTACTAATCTATTTTCAAGTTTAAATTGCTATGTTTGGTATGCTCTCCTTCGAGAACATCCACAAGGTGGGCACTAGACTCTCCGATCTTGGATTATTACCAAAAAGGACTAACCTTGCCCAATGTTTAATTAATATTTTCTTCTAAGAGTTAATTGTTTACATTAATCTTACTACATCTATTTCAAAAGTAACATACTCACACTAAAGCTAGAATCTCACATGCATGAATATACCAACGGGATTCGTATCATTATATCTATTTCAAGGAAATGCAACAACATTAATAATTATTTATCTGTTTTCAGTTTAAACATTATATCTATTTCAAGGAAATGCAACAACATTAATAATTATTTATCTGTTTTCAGTTTAAACTGCTATGTCTGGTATGCTCTCCTCCCAACCTGCCAGACCGGTTATTATGTCTACGTCTCCCCCCGAACCTGAGACTTACACAGTTACTTCCAGTTCTTCTGAGTCAATATTCAGATATCAAACCTCCCAGGTCAGATCTGAATACTTAGGAGTGACCCCACTAGTTCCTACTAGCTCAAGAGTTATCCCCTCCTAGGCAAATGCTCTCCTCCAAACCTGACAGACCGGTTATTATGTCCGCGTCTCCCCCCGAGCTTGAGACTTCCACAGTTACTTCCAGTTCTTCTGAGTCAATATTCAAATGTCAAACCTCCCAGGTCAAATCTGAATACCCAGGAGTGACCCCACTGGTTCCTACTAGGCAAATCTGAATACCCGGATCTTGTTTGTCACGGAGTAACCCCACTGGTTCCTACCAGCTCAAGAGTTATCCTGCTTAGCTCAAGAGTTATCTAGCTCGGTAGCCTCCCTCTTGTTTCCTCTGAGTCTTCTTTTTTTATGTTTTCCCAAGAACCCTTTCCATTCATTGAGATCTTTATTTATTCTCCAGAATGGGGAACATACTCATAATTGTTGTAAAGTTAGGTTTTCTTATTCCCAGACATGAACTCTTTCAAGAGTTATTTGAAAACATTATTCCAAAATTAAGTATTACTGAGTTTTTAACTATCTATTTAGTAATTACCAACACTAACTTATGCTAACTAAGGATGTTACAACAATTTTCATTACCAACACTAACTTATGCTGACTAAGGATGTTACAACAATTTTCAGCAAAAATTAGAAAGCCCAACCCAATGGCGACTAAAGCTAAATAATAATAGTAAAATATGCAAAAGTTAAAAATCCCAACCCAATGGCATTCTACATTCGAACATAAAAATCACGTGCCAGAGTGAGACCATCTCGGAATGCCTCGCAAAGCCTCAATCGAATTTTTCGCTTTCTTTAGATTTAGTAATAAGATTTTTGATAAAATAGTAAATTTATACTATTAAAAATATACTTTTAAATTTATAAATTATTTATATATTTAAATATACTCTAAAATATTTAATAAAAATATACCTTTTAAATATATAAATGTAATTTCATATTTTGAATATATTTAAAATATTTAATAAAAGGAAAGTACTGTACTGGAGCTAATTAATGATTGAGTCCCTTTCATACGACCACCTTTGGGAGTACCTTAAGAAAATGATTTCACATCACTGTTTTCCAGGGTCCTGGAGGGTGTGTCGTATATTCGTTGGTTTTTATTTAATATTTTGAATATACTTTAAATATTCAAATTATGTAAATTTTCCATTTTAAATTTATTACTTGAAATAATCCATATCAAAATTTAGAAATAATTAATGAAAAATTAACCAAAATATTTCTGCTATAACATGAAGAACATGAACTATTTCAGATATAAAATATTTCTGAATTTTTTCTCTAATCATGAAATAATATGTGTTGACTTCATAATATGTCTAAGAAAAAAGGAAAAAAAGAAAAAGACAAAGGAAGTCTTTATTGTTTTTACACAAAATCAATAATACAAAGGAACAAAATATTTTAAATTGGAGCATAATCATCCAAATATATGTCATAAGTAGTTGTTTCATACTTTTCAAAGTTCAATAATTAAATTAAGCAATAGGAACGCTAGCTATACCACCTTGTTAATATAATACAAAGTCAAGTTTACCTATAATAGAGTAAACAAGATATTTTTAACCTCACTAATTATAATCAACAAAGTAAATTTCTCGTTGTAATGACTCCACCTTATTAAATTACAAAAATAACATACCTCATTAAAAAAAATATATTTAATTATCCAATACAGCGCTCATTATTCACCCCTAATTGTGATCTATTCCGAACATTAATGCAATTGGTTCATTGTACACATGATCATGTTATCCCAATTTTTATGTCAAATGTCCTATTAATTTAGTTGGCTAGGTGTTAACTGAGGTCGACTTATTTTGCTGTCATGAGAGCCTCGTGGCTCGCAGCCATTTACTGATTATTTTCGCACTTAGTGCCATCACATGGCATACCACACTGATGTTGTTTGTCATTAATTTCAATTACCCGTTTTGTACATGGCTCGGGCAGAGCATCCAGCTTCAGCTACTCCTCTTAGAACTCCCGTCCTCATCGACGACATAGAGTATTCCTTGCGATCCTACGGTGGAGCAGCTCCTGGGGTTTTACACTTCTCTGGTTAGCTTGGGAGATGACCTCATTTGCTGGACAACCTTTCCTCGGAGCCTGCTCTGATGCTGCTCTTCCTGTAGCAGCTCCATTTGGCTTGTCACCCAGAATCCATGTTGCGACAGGCTCCGCAGTCTCAGTTTCTCGGTCTGGTAGCCGACAAACCACTAACAGGTATCCTTGGTGTTTTCAAACAAGATCTACCATTTTCCTTTTTCTTGTCTGTCTTAGTTATTGTATATTTGTTTCATCAGTCGCATTAATCGAATCCCTTATGGATATGATACCTTGCAGGATGCTTGTTTACTACCTCGAATCTCTCGGCTACACCTGGTGGAAAGGCGCTCCTTCAACATTGGACTTTAAGGGTTTCCAGGTAAGAGTTCATCCCGGACTGGTGCCCTCGGGTTGGAGGATTAAGGTTTAGGGTGATGTCTAGGTCTCGGTACACTGCATATTATATGGCTTCTCGGTCTTAATGATGGCATACAATAATCAAATGGCTAGGGTTTCAAGAGGTTTTTCCCCAAGTTTGTCGAATGAACTTCCCTTCTGGGGTTTTCTTCTGTGTATGATGTTCTTATAAAGGGCATTGTTCCCATTACGAACTCTATGCTTTCTACTGCACAGGATTGTCTAGACTCTGGCTAGTTTATTTTTTTTAATTATATCGGGATTTCCAAGTTGAAGAATTGTTTAGAATTTTCTCAGTTATAATGTGGATGACCTGGTGCATAGCTGGGACTATGCCCACATGCATCGAACTCTTTTCTCTCTTGTGTAATTATAATACCTTTGTTTGGTCATTCATTAAGCTCGCATGATTATTATGTTGGGACTGTTCAATTTTTAAGGAAATATTTGCATTGAAATTATGCTTTTTAAGTTGAAATGTGGCCTCAGCCAGCATAGAGTTCTGTTCATTACTTATAAAATTGAGTGTCAGATACAGAGTTCTTCGATAACTGCATTTGGGTTTTTGGCTTTATTCTTACTGTGCGCGATTCTGGTTTGTAGATATCAGAGCCTGTTCATACAGTGTCAATGTATTATTGCTTTCCCTCAGGTACCAATTTCTTTTATAAGATTGCCCTCTGTTTTGCAAATTCTATGGCTTTATAACCATGAGGGTTTCATCCCTCGAAAGGTTCGATTACGACCAGCTAGGGTTCCACTGTTGTGCTCCGGACTCAGGGATTCTTGGACTCATTCGTGGTTCATAACCCTGACCACGGGGCAAAGCGACCCATCTTTTGCATACCCTGGGCTTGTTATCTGCTCCAGAACATGGTTATTCTGCTTCTACATTTATCTTTAGGTTACTTACAAATGAGACATCTATTATCAGTTCTTTATTTGGTTATGCATATGAGAAAGCTTGTCTGCTTCCATTGTTTTATTTAGAAACTGTACAAAGTCCTAGGGTTCTTATATTATCATACAGTTTTGATATTTGAAAATACATTAGCCCAGGTGGCCTATTTCATTTTTCCTCATTATGGTCTTATCTTTCATTTCCGCATTGAATGGGACTGTAAAAGAATTATAATCTTTCTTTGCAATAGATTAATCTACCAGCATCTATAGACTGTCAGAACTAAGTTTTTCAACAAAATAGAAATCAACTTTCCATTCTGAACAGAGTTTTTTTTTAACAGAGAATATAAACTAATTTCTTAAATGAGAATGATCCACTTCGACAATTGCACTTGCTACAAGAATCTTTCGGAAATAGTAAACTTTGTATATAAAGAAAGTATCTGAAACTTGCTATATTTATTTTGGTTATAAACTCTAGGAACCTGTTACTTGCAGAAGAATAACACTTCTAATTCAGTTCAAAATATTAGCACAATATTTGGTTGGTACCTCATACCTGAGTTGCTTTCAAGTAAGTAACTCCAGAGGAAGAGGTCAGCTCTGATTCTGTAGCTAGTCAAGCCACCCGACCATGAGATTGTCTTTCGAAACCAAATCTCCCCCCTAGCTTGCTCAAAGACGTACAGTCTTCTGCAGGTTGCTTGCGCTTTCATGCTCTTGCTATCTGATCATCACCAGACGTAGCAAAATTTCCCCTTTCTCACTGCCTGTCTCTACAGCGCAGTTTTTCCTCCCCTCACTTCCTTTTTCCTGGAAGCCCTCCATGGTTAGGGGAGGTAGTTAGGGTTCCAGCAACTGTTTCTTCTAACTTCCCTCCTCAGAAGTTACATGATCTCCTCTTCACTAGGAAATCATTTCTCATTTCTTTTTCAATAAAATAAAAAAAAATATTAATTAATTCAAATAGATAATAACCACAATCCTTTAGTTTGTTTTCACCATGGAAATAAAATATTTACAACATTCTGGCGATATTACATCTCCCCCTCCTGAAATTTGACATCGTCCCGATGTCTTTCGACTATGAACAGCCCTCGGTAAGCTTTTTTCATGAGCTCTTCATCTTCCCAGGTGGCCTCATCAGGCCCAAAGTGCTGCCACTGCACTTTAACTTAGGTAATAGCTTGTTTCTGCAACATTACTTCTCTCCAGTCGAGTATGTTTAGCGGCTCGACCAAGATTTCTCCTTCTGGCTCGACCTGAAAAATGCAACATCTTAAATCAGTTAAAAAAAAAAAACTCATTTTGATTGATCTATCGGAGCTATTCCTTACCTGTATATTCTACGAGCTGATTACATGCTTAGGATCATAAACATATTTTTTTAGCACGGAAACATGGAAGACGTTGTGGAATCATATATGACTCGGTAGAGCAAGCTGGTATGCCACTGGGCCAACTCTTGCCAAAATCTGAAATGGTCCACAGAATCGGGGTGCCAGCTTGGCGCTCCGACTCCACTGTAACGTGCTCTTTTTTGCTCGAATTCTCACATACACATGATCATCGACTTGATATTCCTTAAACTTCCTTTTCCAGTCAGCAAAGTTCTTTTGCCTATCCTGAGCTGCCTTTAGATTGGACCGTACCTTCTTAACCATTTCCTCCATTTCCTTAAGCATTTCGGGACCTAACATCAATCTGTCTTCTGGTCCACCCTAGCTTGAGGGCGTGCGACACTTCCGCCCGTACAATACTTCAAATGGGCTCATTTGCAATGATGTATGATAGCCATTATTGTACACGAATTTGACCAAGTGCAGATAATCTTCCCACTTGGTTGGTTGCTACATTACATATGCTCTTAACATGTCTTCCACCACTTGGTTCACCCATTCTGTTGGTCCGTCAGTCTGAGGGTGATAAGTTGTACTGAAATTCAGCTGAGTTCCCAATTCTCCAAACAATGTTTTCCAAAAGATCGATGTAAATTTTACATCACAGTCTGAAATAATTTTTTTTGGTAACCCATGCAGCCTAAATATATTCTGCATAAAAATATGGGTGATCTACATAGCTCTGTAAGTAGATTGCACAGGTATAAAATGTGCTGATTTACTTAACTTGTCCACCACCACCATGATGGAGTCGTTATTTTTCTTTGACTTGGGCAAACTCGTTATGAAGTCCATAGAGATGGTTTCCCACTTCCATTCTGGAATGGGTAATGGTTGTAATAACCCTGCAGGGTGTTCGTGTTCTGCTTTAATTTGTTGGCACTCCAGACAACTTGCCAAGTATTCAGCCACATCTTTCTTCATACCCTACCAATAATATTCATTTTGGAGTGCAGTGATCATTTTCTGATATCCTGGGTGTCCAACATAGTGACTTTTATGAAATTCACCCAAAATCAAGTTTTTAATGCTGTTTTGATTGGGCACATATAACCTTTTCTTATAATACAACATTCTAGCAGCATCCATAGCATAACCTTGCTGGTTGAGTGTTGAACTTGCTGCCCAATTTTCTAATATGCTGCATCTTGTTCCGTTGCCTTCCTAATCATTTCTTCGAAGGTGCTTTTCCCTTCGCTGTAAGAAATCTCATATAGACATTGTAATTTTTGACTCAAAGCGTCCGCCACCCGGTTCTCTTTCCCTTTTAAATGCTTGATCTTGAAATAAAAACCACTTAAGAAATCCACCCATCGTGCTTGCCGAGCATTTAAGGTGGGATGACTAAAGTAATTAGTCAAACTGTGGTGGTCTGTCAATAATAAAATTTTTCTTCCCATAAGATAATGTTGCCACATTTTTAAAGCATGAATGACGGCTGCCAACTCCAGATCATAAGCGAAATATTTCTGCTCATGCACTTTTAATTTTCTTGACTCATAAGCAATTACCTTCTTTTCTTGCATTAATATGCCTCCTACCCCATCCTTGCGTTCGTGCACACCACATAATCCTTACTAGGATCGGCTATGCTTAGAATGGGTGCGGTGGTGAGCAGATGCTTAAGTTGCTCAAAACTTTTTTGGCATTCTGGGGTCCATCTAAAGGTTCTTCCCTTTTTCTGTAAGGAAGTGATATGATAAGATACTCTCGAAAATCCTTCTACAAACCCTTTGTAATAACGTGCTAGTCCTATGAAGGATTTGATGTCTACCACATCCTTTGGTACCAGCCATTCCATTATGGTCCTTATCTTTTCAGGATCCACTGCGATCCCTTATTTAGTGATTATATGTCCCAAATATTGTATTTGTTCCTTAAAGAAATCACACTTGCTGAAATTGGCGTATAATTGGTGTTCTCGGAGGGTTTGCAGTACTAATCTGAGGTGCTCCTTATGCTCCTCCATAGTTGGGGAATATATCAGTATGTCATCAATAAAAATCAGCACAAACTTATCCAAATACTGATGAAATATGTTGTTCATTAAACACATAAAGGTTGCGGGGGTGTTGGTTAACCCAAAGGGTAACACCACAAGCTCATAATGATCATATCGTGTTCTAAAAGCAGTGTTACCTATGTCCTCTTCTTTAATCCTGATTTGGTGATATCCTGATCGCAAATCAATCTTTGAGAATACTGTTGCTCCTTTTACTTGATCAAAAATTTCATCAATACGGGGTAGAGGATACTTATTTTTGATTGTCAATTTATTCAATTGACGATAATCCATACACATGCGAAGGGTCTCGTCTTTCTTCTTAATGAACAGCACCGGGGCTCCCCAAGGCGACACACTGGGGCGAATGTAGTTTTTGTCTAACAGCTCCTGTAATTGCATTTTTAACTTTGTCAATTCTGGTGTGCTCATTCTGTAGGATGCTCGGGATACCGGGGCTACCCCTGGCACCAATTCGATGGTAAAATCTATGTCTCTCTTGGGTGGCAGTCCGGGAATCTCTTCCGAAAACACATCCACAAATTCTTGTATCACAACAATGTTTTCCAATGTAGTTGTTTTATTTTTCGAGTTGGCATAACCCACTTGGATGGCATAAATCTGACATCCTTTCCTAATGCATTTTGCCAACTGAGAGGCGGTTATTGGCCAAATCTGCATTGGCCGCTTAATTCCTTGCATTTCTTGCTTTGCTCCAAACTCATCTTTTTAACAGATAGTCTTTGTTTTACAGTTTATAATGGACCAATGTTTTTCTAACCAGTACATACCAATCAATACATCATACGAACCAAGGGGAAGCACATTTAAATCTGCCACCACTGGTTGTCCTGCTATCTTTAAAGGGCAGTTATTGACCTTAGCCAACACTCGTCTTTTTGCCCCCATTGCTAGCTATACTAGCCAAGGGTCTTTAAATTTAACAGGTTGCAATTTACAATGCTCCACAACCTTAGGACTAATATAACTTAACGTAGCTCCAGGATCAATTAAAACAGTTACAGCAAGGTCTAAAATCTTACCTTCAAACTCCACCATGGTCGGTTAGTACTCTGCTTGACGATCTTCCAGGGCAGCATTAATCCTTGGTAAACTACGTCCTACATCACCAATTGTAGATGCTTCATGGATCTGGGAAACCTGTTCGGTTCCCTTTCATTGAGGACAATTTTTAACGTAATGAGGCCCACCACAGCCCCAACATTGCACTGGAGGCCTTGCTGTCCCTTCATTGTCTATTTTTCTAGGTTGTTCGCTGATTCTGGACTCATTAGTTGGCTTTAATCTGAGTGGATTCTTCTGTATATTTCTGCTATTTTTCCCTTTGCCAAATCCTTTAGTATTTCCAGCCAACTTGTTGCTTCTCTTATCAACCCACCTTTTACCTAGGATTTCTCCCTTCTGTTTAATTTGCTGGGAACAAATCCTGGCTTTACGTATTACCTCCTCCATCATCTTTGGGTTGTCAAACTCAATTCTTTCCCTCATGTTCAAAGGTAAACTATTGACGAACCTCTGTACTTTAGCCTTTTCCTCTCGAATATAAGGCACATAATGGAGCATTGAAGTAAAATGAGTGATAAACTCATCCATTGTTTGCTGTCCCAGTCGTAGGTCATGGAATTCTCTTGCTTTTTCATCATAAAAACGTTCGGTCAGGTATCTTTCCTTAAAGTATTTTTGAAAATTTTCCCAAGTTATATTCTGTTCACTTACTCCTCTTACAATCTTAACTTCTTCCCACCACAGGGTGGCTTTCCCCTGTAATTGGAAAATGGCCAACTGTGCCTTGAGGTTGTGATCATATTCATATAGCTGGAAGTATTTGTTCATATTAATCAACCACGCCTCGACTGCTTCCTCCAATTCTCCATTAAAGTGTGGCGGTTTGATCTTACGAAACTCCCCTTGCAACTCTATCTGTTGCCTTTTTGATGTTTATTGCTCGGAAGCATTATCAGATCGTTCTTCTCATTCTTCCTCCCTTCCTTCTGACTCTTCTGGTTCTGTGTGGTGATTCTACTCCTTTGACACCCTTTGCTGCTCAGCGCTGGGATTTAACGGTTGCTGATTCTGCTTGTCAGATAGGCTCTTTATAATTCTTTCTTGTTCCATGGTTAACCTCACGTTATCCTCCTGCAATCGGGCCTTTTCATTTTTCAACTCCTGTACTGTCTCTAATATTGCAAGATTCGTATTGCGAGCCTCCTCTCCAAGCTGTACCCATAATTTTGGGTTATTTTCAGGGCCTGTTGCAGGTCCCTGACCCACCACAAACCTATGTGGAACACTGTCTGCTCTTCTCATATTGGTTGTCTTCTGTTTTCCTGTACTTAACATAAGAAAAGTAATAGAATAAGGGTTAACGCATTAACTGTTTGCTTTAAATACACAATAGAAATGAAACTAAAAATAAAATGAATACACTTAATCTGTTTATTTCCCAGAGGCCACAGTTTTTGAAACTTGGCTCTGATACCACTTGTAATGACTCCACCTCATTAAATTACAAAAATAACATACCTCATTAAAAAAAATATTTAATTATCCAATACACCGCTCATTATTCACCCCTAATTGTGATCTATCCCAAACATTAATGCAATTGGTTCATTGTACACATGATCACGTTATCCCAATTTTTATGTCAATGTCCTATTAATTTGGTTGGCTAGGTGTTAACTGAGGTGGACTTGTTTTGCTGTCATGAGAGCCTCATGGCTCGCAGCCATTTACTGATTATTTTTGCACTTAGTGCCATCACATGGCATACCACACTAATGTTGTTTGTCATTAATTTCAATTGCCCGTTTTGTACATGGCTCAGGTAGACCGTCCAACTTCAGCTACTCCTCTTGGAACTCCCATCCTCATCGACGGCATAGAGTATTCCTTGCGATCCTATGGTGGAGCGGCTCCTGGGGTTTTACACTTCTCTAGTTAGCTTGGGAGATGAGCTCATTTGTTGGGCAACCTTTCCTCAGAGCCTGCTCTGATGCCGCTCTTCCTGTAGCAGCTCCATTTGGCTTGTCACCCAAAATCCATGTTGTGACAGGCTCCGCAGTCTCAGTTTCTCGGTCTGGTAGCAGACAAACCACTAACAGGTATCCTTGGTGTTTTCAAACAAGATCTGGCATTTTCCTTTTTCTTGTGTGTCTCAGTTATTGTATATTTGTTTTATCAGTCGTATTAATCAAATCCCTTATGGCTATGATACCTTGCAGGATGCTTGTTTACTACCTCGAATCTCTCGGCTACACCTAGTGGAAAGGTGCTCCTTCAGCGTTGGACTTTAAGGGTTTCTAGGTAAGAGTTCATCCCGGCCTGGTGCCCTCGGGCTAGAGAATTAAGGTTTAGGGTGATGTCTGGGTCTCGGTACACTGCATATTATATGGTTTCTCAGTATTAATGACAACATACAGTAATCAAATGGATAGGGTTTCAAGAGGTTTTTCCCCAAGTTTGTCAAATGAACTTCCCTTCTGGGGTTTTCTTCTGTGTATGATTTGCTTATAAAGGGCGTTGTTCCCACTACGAACTCTGTGCTTTCTACTGCACAGGATTGTCTAGACTCTGGCTAGTTTATTTTTTTTTTTAATTATACCGGGATTTCCAAGTTGAAGAACTATTTAGAATTTTCTCAGTTATAATGTCGATGACCTGGTGCATAGCTGGGACTATGCCCACATGCATCAGACTCTTTTCTCTCTTGTGTAACTATAATACCTTTGTTTGGTCATTCATTAAGCTCGCGTGATTATTATGTTGGGACTGTTCAATTTTTAAGGAAGTATTTGCATTGAAATTATGCTTTTTAAGTTGAAATGTGGCCTCGGCCAGCATAGAGTTCTATTCATTACTTATAAAATTGAGTGTCAGATACAAAGCTCTTCGATAACCGCATTTGGGTTTTTGGCTTTATTCTTACTGTGCATGATTTTGGTTTGTAAATATCGGAGCCTGTTCATACAAGGGCAATGTATTATTGCTTTCCCTCGGGTACAAATTTCTTTTATAAGATTGCCCTCTGTTTTGTAAATTCTATGGATTTATAACCATGAGGGTTTCATCCCTCGAAAGGTTCGATTACGACCAGCTAGGGTTCCACTGTTGTGCTCTGGACTCAGGGATTCTTGGACTCATTCGCGGTTCATAACCCTGACCACGGGCAGAGCGACCCATCTTTCGCATACCCTGGGCTTGTTATCTGCTCCAGAACATGGTTATTCTGCGTATGCATTTATCTTTAGGTTACTTACAAATGAGACATATATTATCAGTTCTTTATTTGGTTATGCATATGAGAAAGCTTTTCCACTTCCGTTTTTTTATTTAGAAACTGTAAAGAGTCCTAGGGTTCTTATATTATCATACAGTTCTAATATTTGAAAATACATTAGCCCAGGTGGCCTATTTTGTTTTTCCTCATTATGGTCTTATCTTTCATTTCCGCATTGAATGGGACTATAAAAGAATTATAATCTTTCTTTGCAACAGATTAATTTACCAGCATCAATAGATTGTCGGAACTGAGTTTTTCAACAAAATAGAAATCAACTTTCCATTTTGAACAAAGTTTTTTTTTAACAGAGAATATAAACTAATTTCTTAAATGAGAATGATCCACTTCGACAATTTCACTTGCTACAAGAATCTTTCGGAAATAGTAAACTCTGTATATAAAGAAAGTATCTGAAACTTGCTATATTTATTTTGGTTATAAACTCTAGGACCCTATTGCTTGTAGAAGAATAACACTTCTAATTCAGTTCAAAATATCAACGCAATCTTCGGTTGGTACCTCATACCTGAGTTGCTTTCAAGTAAGTAACTCCAGAGCAAGAGGTCAGCTCTGATTCTGTAGCTAGTCAAACCACCCGACCATGAGATTGTCTTTCGAGACCAAATCTCCCTCCTAGCTTGCTCAAAGACGTACAGTCTTCTGAAGGTTGCTTGCGCTTCCGTGCTCTTGCTATCTGATCATCACCAGACATAGAAAAATTCCCCCTTTCTCACTGCATGTCTCTAAAGCACAGTTTTTCCTCCCCTCACTTCCTTTTTCTTGGAAGCCCTCCACAGTTAGGGGAGGTAGTTAGGGTTCCAACAACTATTTCTTTTAACTTCCCTCCTCAGAAGTTACATGATCTCCTCTTCACTAGGAAATCATTTCTCATTTCTTTTTCAATAAAATAAAAAAATTATTAATTAATTCAAACAGATAATAACCACAATCCTTCAGTTTGTTTTCACTATGGTAAATAAAATATTTACAGCATTCTGGGGATATTACACTCGTACAACGAAAATACTTTGTACTCAGTAATTTATTATTAAACTCTTATAATTTACAATTATTGCAATTTAAGTCATAAGTTGATATATAATACATTGAAGATTGGGTTTGGTTTGTTGCCATTAACATAATACAATACAAAGTCAGGTTTACCTCTAATGGAATAAGAAAAATATTTGTAATCTAAATAATTGAGTTTGGTTTGTTGCGATTAACATAATATAAAGTCAGGTTTACTTATAATAGAGTAAGCAAGATATTCCTAACCTAAGTAATTGTAATAAGAAATAAAATCTTGGTAATTATAGAGTAACCAAAAAGATACTTTATACTGAGTAATTTATTATAAAACTCTTATAATTTACCATAACTACAATTTCACTTATTATCCATTTAATTATCAAGTAATAAATGCTTTATATGGATAGAGTACGACTCTATCAATAAAGCATGATAGAGTCACTTGAGTTTATTTCATATGGTTACTTTCTATTGTGTAATCTTCACGGCAACGCTTATTTCCAACTCTATAGATCCATTAATGCACCCTTACAGTACCTGCCGCAACTCTAGATTCACCAACATGCATGCATGGTATGGATGGCAACCATAGGAAGATTTGACAGCATCTGATAGCCTTCGTGCGATAGTCAAACATTTTTCCAGCTTCCAACACTTTCCCGGCTCAACTCTATTTCCGGGCAGCTCTGTAGCTCTGACTCCCATTAATGCACATCACCTGGATATTTGTTGCGGAAACAATCCCTCTATTTCAAATTTCAGATTTGAGTTTTGAGCGGGATGCACCTTTGTATACGATACATATACGATGAGTTAAGAAATACATTGTGCGCATTAATGAGACGCTTACTTGAATTTTGAAAACCCTCCAAACTTTGAAATTTGAATTTCAAGGTGCGCTCAAATTTTGAAATGAACTGATGACAGAGCCATTGTTGGGTTTCCACCATGGTTTTTGTGTTACATTCACCAAGCGCTGACGTTTCATGAAGTTTGTGGTGAAAGTATCAAAATGTTTCTGAACAAATGCCTTCGCCTCCGCCTCCTCCACCTGGTTTGAGGTCCCAATCCCCGCTGTGGATGAACAAGGTCGAAGACTGCGTGGGAATTTTGGTCAACACATGCTGGGAGCTGGAGTTTCCATTCATTGAATACACAGATAAGGAGATAGAGAAGCCCATTTGGGCAGCAGGGCCTTTTCTGCCCTTCTCTTCTTTATGGAATCAGTCAAAACTGTGTACTGCTATAACGCATGATAGCGCCATCCGCAAGATGAAGAGCAGTATCGATGAAGACCGATGTCTGGAATGGTTGAATTCCAAGGCACTTGCATCAGTTCTCTACGTTTCTTTCGGCAGCATAGTCGGTCCCTCCGATGAAGAGATGACAAAGCTCGCTCTTGGATTGGAAGCTGCCTAGAAGCCATTCATTTGGGTTTTACAGAACCATCGCTGTCCTCCTCCTCCTCATCCTGATCATCATCCTCATGATAGTCGGGGTAGTCATGGCGGAGGAGGAGAGTACGTGCTTCCAGAGGGCTTCGAAGGTCGAATCGAGGGACTAGGTTTGATAATCCATGGTTGGGTGCCTCAGCTGCTCATTCTCTCTCATCCCTCCACAGGAGGATTTCTCTCGCACTGTGGATGGAATTCCACTATCGAAATCATCATCCAGGGAATTCCTATCTTGGCATGGCCCATCAGAGGAGATCAGCATTACAATGCCAAAATGCTGGTCAATCACCTCTAGGTTGCTGCCATGATCGACCGGCCAACCCATGATGGACGGATGAGCAGGAAGGAAATTGGCAATGGAGTGACGTTGTTGATGGATAGCAAGCATGGAGTCCAAATGAGAGAAAGAGCAACATCTCTTAAACTCAAGTTGGGCTCTCGCTTCCCCTCATCGTCTGAAGTAGTATTAGACACGTTTGTTAATCACCTTTTACTGAATCAGTCTGAAGTTCTTGAAAGGAACATAATTGTGTAGTGCTGAAGTTATCACGATGGCCAAAACAATGAAATGAGTGGAGGCCCTAGAATAAAATGCCCAATGTGTAGGTGCAGAAATTGGGAAAACAATGAAATGGGAGGAGGCCATATATTGTTCACCCATTTCACTGATGTAAAGGTTGTGATGTGGGACCTGCATCATAATGCCCAAATGATTTTGTAATGAAGTTTTGGTTGCGAATTCAACTTAAAGAGGTTTTACAATTTCATTATATGACCAAAGAATGTGATATTATGTTTCTCAATTTCATTATTCTACAGAACGATGTGATTTTATTGTGCATCATTCTTGACATTTAACCTCTACACAATTCTATTTTTTGAAGGCATATCTCTTCCTCAACGTACCCAGCAATATGGTTTCATTCAATCCTATAAATTTTGATTAAATATGTGGCGAAAATGAATTGTATTAGTTTCACTAGTACAAGGATTGATTTGAATTATTCAAATCGATTTATTTCTCTAAACCTCTCAGAAACACTTCAATTGAATTTAGTTATCTATTATTTCTCTAAACCTCTCAAGAGTTCACGTCTTCTGAAGAGGAAGACGCTTTCACTAATACCATTCAAGTTGAATTTCTATATAAATAAATGTTTTCTTTAGTTGTTTTTGTCCTCTAAAGTACATCAGACTCCAATTGTAAATAAAAATAGCAATAGGTTTGATAGAAATCAGTTAAACCATAAAAAGAAGTTTCTTATTTTTCAAGTTTAAATTGTTTATAGGGAAGAAAGTATTATTATTATGTTATTGGTCTGATTATTAGGTAAACCATAAAAAAAAGTTTCTTATTTTTGAAGTTTTTATTTCAAGTTTAAATTATTTATAGGGAAGAAAGTATTATTATTATGTTATTGGTCTGATTTCTCATGAAGCAGGTCGGTAAGCATAGCTAATCTTGTAAATATTTTTTTCAGTAAAGTAATGCTAATGCTATTGCTTTAATTATTAAGAAAAACAAAGAAAAAACATTTATGTTGAAGGAATAGTTTATAGGTGTGATGTTTGATAAATTAATATGATGAATTTGTAATGTGCTATACTATCTGCTAATTTTACAAGTTTACACGAAATGAGGGAAGTTGTGGAAATAGTTATGGACTTAGTTGAATTAAATAAGTTTTTATGGTCACTTATAGTTATATAAGGTACTATTTGTACACTAAATTAATAAGTTTTTATGGTCACTTATAGTTATATAAGGAACTATTTGTACACTAAATTAATATTGGGGAATGACATAATTTAATAGATTTTCTACTAAATGAGGGAAGTTATGGAGATATTTATAGAGTTGGTTGAAATGATCACCTATAGTTATATAAGGGACTATTTGTACACTAAATTAATATTAGGGGAATGATATAATTTAATAGATTTTCCCCTTAGAGGGTTTTCTTGATCCCTTTGTTCCTTCATATTTTTTTGTGTAATTTTTTCATGTGTTTGTTGTGGGCTATTAAAGCCAGCAATGGTATCAGAGCATTGGTAAGGAGTAATAGAGGAAGCTGGTGAAAGAATTAAGAGATTGCTATGAACCAAGGGTGTTGTGGATTGAGGGTTTGTAGAAAGAGAACAACATATTTTGCACAAAACCTTCAAAAAAATAAATAAGAAGTCATCACTACCCGCAAGGAAGGTCGTGAATGCAAGAACATGGAAAACCGTTGTCCAGCATTTGAGCAGTGTGCACGAGTTGTTTGGAAGTAGTTGTAAACTTTCTTTGGCATTCAACTGTGAATGCGAGTGGATTAAGGAGATGTAGTCACCATAGTTAATATTGAAGATCCTAATATTATGAGCTTAATAGCCCTAACCAAGAACCATCATATTGGACGAGTAGTCACTATGTGCAACTATGATCGATTATCCCAAATTATATACTTGTTTCCAGAAATATGCAAGACTCACCATTGGCATTCAAAACATAGGCAACATTCAACACAATTGGTGCCTCTACAATTCGAAAAGAGGAGTGAGAAAAAGTTTTGAAAACAAACTGATCTTCTCCAACACCTTTAAGTATCAATTCAACAATGATTTTGATAAATATTTAAATGATAAATGCAAAACCATTCAATGGACTTGGAATTAGTTTTGCAATTCATATTTATTGTTTTGTATTTCTTTGTAGTTGTAGAAATAGTCGTATTTAAGTGTTATTCCTTTCTCTTTGATTAAAAAATTGTTAGTTTGTTAAAAGCAAATTTGTAAATTAAATGGGAAGGAACTCATAAAAAAGAGGAGGCACTCACAAATAAAGGAGCCATTATTCTTAAATTAAATGGAAAGGAACTCATAAAAAAGAGGAGGCAATCACAGATAAGGGAGCCATTACTCTCTCCTTCACGCTAAAGAAAATAGCAATGGAGAAGTTAGATGAGAGAAAAATTGGAAAGAATGAAAGAAAAAGAGACAAAAGAAGAATGAAATAAGCAATTTTCACAAGTCATCTTTAGAATTTGGTAATGTTTTAAATGTTGTTGAAAAAAATTATGGGACTCTATATCGAAGAGAGTAATGTATTATACATTTCAAGACTTGTAGTGAAATGCAGAGTTATTTCATGGTTTATGTGGATTCCTCATATGGATATTTTATAATGTATAATTTGTTTTAAATTATTTTCTAAGAGTGGTTTAAATAAGGAGTCATCATAAAGTAGAGTTAAAGTTGACAAGTCCAATCAAATTTACACTGAATTAAAGTCAAGTGAAAATTAAAGTTATTGATTTATTTTATTGAAAAGAGAAAAGAAGAGGGTTGCATGATTGATTCTACCCAACATTCCAAAGAGTTGGTCCAAGCTGTAAAAGTCTAGCCATAAGAAAGTGGATTTCCTTAGGTATTTCGTAAGCACCATTGATTCAAGCCTACATGCATTATTGTGGTAGCACATGTAATTATGTAGCATGTATGTTCTTATGCATAGAGAGGATGCAACATCAAGTTGTGGAATGAACCATTAAGTAGTTATGAAGGTGGAAAGTGTACTTGTATGCTATCTTTATGTGCAATAAAAGAACTTGAGTCTTGATTAAGGAATGAATGTCAAATGGAGTAATATTATAATGTGAGAAGGTTGGGATCAAATTATGATTAAGAAATTTTAACATGTTGATGAACCATGTGGGTGAAAAGGATTCTTAGAGAATTGGTGAGTACATCAGATGTCACTCATGTATCTTAGTAGATTGAATTCTTTTTATATTGACATCAATGATCAATTGTTTGCGGGAAGAAGCAAAAAGATCGTGTAATAATTAATTTAATGTAATGTTTGCAGTGAAACATATAGATGAAGGATTAAGAAGAAGATGCAATTCCAAATGAATGAAAAATTTGTTGCAAGTGTAAATGAAAGAAGAAGACTTCATGAATGAAGTATCCAACGAATAATGATGAAAAAATGGATGAATCCATGAAAATAGAAGATGATAGCCAAAGAAGACTAATGAAGAGACATGAAGAAGCAGATGCCATGAAATAAGATGATAGTTAAATAAAGAAAATGAATGATGAAGTGTAGTAGCAAAAGTAATGATAGGATGAAAGAAGATGATGACAAATATAATGATGTAGTAACAAAAGGAATGTCATGGGAAAATGAATGATCAAGACATAAAGAAGAAAGAAAGATGGTGAACATGTGTGAATGAAGAAGAAACTAGAGAAGCAAGGTAAGCATAATAGTATTGTATGTTCATGAAAAGAAGTGTATCCATGAAAATTTAATCTCTAAAAAGCTTAATGGTTTCTAATGTTTTTGGATGATGGAAAGAAAATTATCTTGATCCAATGTTTGTATAAGTGATAGACGACCTAAATAAAAATTTCAATTGAATGTACATGAGTCAATGTTAATCTAAATCTAATGAGGCAAGTCCATCCCTATTGAAAAATTTGTGGTGCTCTAAAAACCATTTTTTAGTGAAAGGTTGTAGTAATCTAAAACCACTTGTCATGACAATGTAATGTTTTGTGGTAATATGAAACCATTTGATGGTTTGTGGTCATCCAAAACCACTAATGTTTTTTGTAAAAAAAAAATCCATTTGATGTGATGTATTGTTTGTGGTAAGAAAAAGCCACTTGAGGGTTGTAATAGTTAAGGGTAAGTCGATGTAAAACCTTGAGATGTGATGGTTGAGGGTCATCCACAAAATCCCATAGGTGTAATAGTTATAGGTTAGCCAAATAAAACTCAAGATGCAGTTACTGGTAATCCAAAGAAAACCCAAGATGATAATTGGTCATGATGTAGGTACACTGAAATTGTTTATGTTTTTGCAGGTACAAGATGAAAATTGAAGAATATCAAGGCTGAATAATGAAAAAGACCGAATATCATAGAATAATTAAGATGAAGACAAAGAGCATAAAATATGAAGATGAATAAAGGATCACTTCAAAAATACTTGAAGAATACATATTGATATCACAAGCACTCATTAAAGGGGAATATAAAGGGATCACTCCTACATGTGCTGTTTAATAAATTAATATGATGGATTTGTAATGTGTTTTAATAATATATACCAATTCTAAAATTATATGGGAAATGAGGGAAGTTATGGAGATATGGATTTGGTTGAACTAAATAAGTTATTATGGTCACCTATAATTGTATAATGGATCATTTGTACTATGAATGCAATATAGGTGGAATAATATAATTTCATAAATGTTTCTTTCTTGATCTTATGTCCCTTGCTTCATACCTCTTTTATGTGTTTGCATATGTTTTTTATAGGATATTAAAACCAACACACTCTACTTCTAGTCATATAGCTTTCCTATTAAGATATTTAGCAACAACTCTACAAAATTTGAGCCAACATATTTGCATGGAGTCCTCCATAAAACACATCGGAACATTTAAAATTTAGATAGTTTAGAGTGTATCTGATTGAACACATTGAGAAGATTTTAGTCCAATATTAGTGAAGTCTAATTTAGAGAATTCAAATTTTGAGACATCTCATAGAAATAAACTATAATTGCAGATCTTAAAATTAATTTGAACATTGGTTAGAATGGATTTTTGGACTTTAAAGAAAGCTTCGTCTAAGTAAATGATAGCCTTGGAAAAAAACATAATCCATTTTAAAGATGCCAAATTTATAAATTGAAGCATAATCTATGCATCTTCAAAGTTGTCCCATTATATCACTCACCAACCGATAGGTCTATAGTTAATGCAATGATTTAAACCTCTAAGGTGGCTCACTAGAAAGCAGAGGCAATTTTTCAAAAATATGGAATGTTAGGTTGTATGTACATGAAAACTATGGATTTCCTCTTTTATTATTAGATTATATGTATGTATATATTAAATGTTGCTATTAAATTTTTGAACAAAGGTTCAATTGGTGGCAATATTGAGGAGGGACACGTATCAATGACTGTTTAACTTTGTACATTTTCCAAATAAACAAAATAGGGTTTCTGATGTGAGGTTTTAATTCACTTTAATTATTTCGGCCTGCCCTTTGTACTAGGCTTGGTTTTGCAAATGCAGTCATTTCACACCTGCCGAGGGAAACTAGGAGTTGGTGTCCATTCTTGCATCCATTGTTGGTCTGGTTTGGCTCTGTGTGTGCGTTGTGCCTTTGCTTGTCTCTTGTGGTGGTTTGTTTGCTGGTTCTCGGAGGTTTTAGGTTGACTTTCAATCTGCAAGTTGTTTGATTTATTATTTGTTACCGAGGCTCATGCTTCGTCTCTACTCTGCTCGTGGTGATTTTCAATGTTGGTTCTAGTATTGATCTAGCACTGTGTAACCACAAGTTCTTTGCTTGCTACTGTGGTGGGCAGCTCAGCAAACACTACTTCAGGAATTTCTTGTTCCAGTTTCACTCCCGCATCTCGTTTTTGTGATTCTAACCCTTTGGCTCCTTGGTGAGCAGGTAAAATTTCCTATGGTAGTCCTACTGAGAGAAACCCTCTAGTGAGAGACTCGGTTCTCATTCTCTGGCTCGTAGACAGTCCTTTTCCAGGTAAATCCCTGCTCCTCCCTTCTTTTATTTGCTCTCTGTCACTTTGTTTTGTCTGCCCTTCTAGTTTCTTTACTACTTGTATTGTTTTTGTGGTGGTGTGTAGGTCGTGCCTGGAGAACACTGCTCCACGGCCTTGTCCTTGGGAGTCTTTGCAAGCTTGGGAAAAAAACAGGGTAAGATCCCTCTGTGATTGTATTGTGGTTTTTTTCTTGCGCTATCCTTAGTTGGGCATAGCCCTTGGGTTTTGCTTTCTCTGTAAGTTTGTATGGTTTCATGGGTTTCACACCCTTGCTGTTTGACTAGTCTTGGCCTGCAAATCATTTTTTTTTGGTGTTCGTGGGTTTCAAAACCCTTTACTGTTTTGGTTGTATATATGCATATTGAACTGTTAAATTTGGAAATATAACAAATGCATAGGTGTGCTTGAATAATGAATGTAAATGTACCTAGGTTTTTGTTGAGAAAGGATGTGATATCTTTGTTAGTTTTGCCTTTGTCTCGTTCCTAGTCTGAGATGCCTTCAGTCACGAGATTTTTGTCGATGTCATTCGGCCTCTTAATGAAATATTTCACTCTTTTCCTTTAAAACAATATCTGAAACATTAATGCATAGGAAAAGATGAAATTGTCTTTCTTTCTTAATGACAGAGGTTTTAGATTCATTTGCTTTCATGTATATTCAAGAAAATTGTAATTTCAATTTCAATTTCTATGTCCTCTCTTCTCTCTGGATGGCAACCTCTCCTTAATGAGGATCTGGTTTTTCTTTTAATGCCTTACTAGCAGTCTCTTACAGTTGAGGAACTGTTCCTCAGTTACCTTTCAATTATCTAACAGTTTCTTTAAACATACTCTTAACTAATCCTACTTTATGATCCGAATTGGATCCTAAAACACTCTCTAAGTTTTCATGAACTCAGTAAAATTCATGCCAAAGTTTCCAAGTCTTATAAAGATCGAGCTTATCAGAGATATCCTTGTAACAGTTGCAATTTGTGATCAGCACGGAGCAATGAGGATCCTCGGTCAAGTGCGCAGACCGTTGGCCCATGTTAACGCCCGCTGTCATGAATTAGCAGAACAGGAGGTCATTTCAAGAAATGGGGGCAGTTTTTGATATGCGATTAGCGACATATCACAGGGAAAACCCCTCGAAGAAGGAAAAGCCCCGAGCGCCTGGACTCAAGAAAACATAAAATGCAATGTATATCGCATCGATTTCGTCAGAAGTGGGGCCCACAAAAACCGGCAGAATATTGGAAGGGCTTCGAGTGGTAAGCGGTTTCAACCGAGTCCCGCTTGATGCCACACAATGGGTGCCACGCGTTCGGTGGAAAAGAGAGAAAACAGTTCACATCAGACGGGTAAACATCATGTTACTGACCCGCCCAATATGAACGATGACCATAGGATTTGGGGCCCCCATATCGACGACGGAGATGCGTTACGCTGGAAATGTGCATATACGAAAATGTGCACGTATACGGAAATGTGCACATATAAGAAAGTTATGTATATACGGAAGATATGCATATATCTTCCGTATATGCACAATTTTCATATATGCACAATTTCTGTATGCACAATTTCCGTATATCCGCAATTTCCATATACAGAAATTGCACATATACGGAAATTGTGCATATATGGAAGATATGCGCATATCTCCGGTATATCCCTAACTTTCTTATATGTGTATATATTCCGTATATGCACGTCGTTTATGTATTATGCAAATATGGAAGATATGTGCATATCTTTCATATATACATAAATTTCGTATATGCGCAAATTCCATATACATAAATTGTGCATATACGGAAATCGTGCATATACGGAAGATATGTGCATATCTTCCATGTATACATAAATTTATTATATGTGCATATCTTCCGTATATGCACGTCTTTTATGTATGTGCATCTATCGTATATTCGAAATTCCATATACAGAAATTGCGCATATATGGAAATTGTGCATATACGCAATATATGCGGACATTTTTCATATATGTCTATCTTTTGTATATGTGCATCTACCGTATATGCGCAACATCCATTTATGCGCATATATTCCATATATGCGTAAATTTCTTATATGTTCATATCTTTTGTATATGCACGTCTTTTATATATGTGCATCCACCATATATGCGCAGCTTCCATATACAAAAATTGTGCATATACAGAAGATATTCGCATATCTTCCGTATATGCGTAACTTTCTTATATGTGAATATTTTCCATATATGTATGTCTTTTATGTATGTGCATCTACCATACATGTGCAACTTCCATATATGGAAATTTTGCATATACGGAAATTGTGCATATATGGAAGATATGCACATATCTTTTGTACATGTGAAATTTTTCTATATGTGCATATCTTCCAAGTATATGTGCAACTTCCGTATATGCACATAACCTCCATGTATGTGAAACTTTAGTATATATAACTTCCATAAATGTGAATCTTTTGTATATGTACATCAAACGTATATGCGCAACTTCCATATATGCACATATCTTCTGTAAATGTGTAACTTTTTTATATGTGTATATCTTCCGTATATGCATGTCTTTTATATATGTGAATCTACAGTATATGCGCAACTTCCATATACAAAAATTGCGCGTATACGGAAATGTGCACATATAAGAAAGTTAGGGATATATCGAAGATATGTGCATATCTTCCGTATATGCACAATTTCCGTATATGCGCAATTTCCATATACGGAAGATATGCGCATATCTTGGCTGCCGTGGGTGAGATGAAATATTTAGCAGCATGAGAGGAATTGTGTATCCACAAGTAGGGCTCATAACTACCATCACAGAAGAAGTTTCTCTCCCCCTTGGTAGGATAGCTGCTGTATATCTTGCTGCGCCTCAACGTCTTCATGCAACTGTTGCAGTGAGTGCAATACCTGAGAAGTCCCCAACATCTCAAAAGTAGTGCTACCACCACGCCGAAGATTTGAGACCTTGGTATTGCCTTCGCCATGATAGCCACCGACACCACCAGACCGCATTTCGGTGCACCCTCCAGAGAGTAGGATGGGCAGCGTTTTGCTGCACCCTCCAGGCAGTCATAGTTATAGAAATTAAAATTTTGAGAGCGGGATTTGAAATTCAAATTCAAACTAATATGCCAATTAAATGTGTACATTCGCATAAGAATTAATCAGCCCATTTCCTCATTAATCAGCTGTCAATCATCACGGTTGGCCAATCTACTGGAAAAATTTATCAATTCGTTGGGAGATATGCACATGCCATCCATAGCCTGCATGCATGTTGGTGAATCACTAAGGCAATCATTGGCTTATTAACTTGTTTTTAAGAGTTGCCAGAGCTAACCAGCCTGCCATAGGGCATTTAATGCCCCTATGGAGGCTGGTTCTCCATACATGGCACTGCTTTTGAGATGCTGGGGACTTCTCAGGCATTGCGCTCATTGCAACAGTTGCACGAAGACGCTGAGGCGCAACAAGATATACAACAGCTATTCTGCCAAGGGGGAGAGAAACTTCTTTTGTGATGGTAGTTACGAGCCCTACTTGTGGATACACAATTCCTCTCATGCTACTAAATATTTCATCTCACCCACGGCAGCCAAGATATTCGCATATCTTCCGTATATGCACAATTTTCGTATATGCGCAATTTCTGTATATGGAAATTGCGCATATATGGAAATTGTGAATATACGGAAGATATGCGCATATCTTCGGTATATCCCTTATTTTCTTATATGTGCACATTTCTGCATACGTGTAATTTCTATATATGGAAGTTGTGCATACACTGTAGATTCACATATATAAAATACATGCATATACGGAAGATATACACATATAAGAAAGTTAAGCATATACGGAAGATATGTGCATATATGGGAGTTGTGCATATACATTTGATGCACATATACAAAAGATGCACATATATGGAAGTTATATATACTAAAGTTTCACATACATGGAGGTTATGTGTATATACAAAAGTCGCATATATACCTGGAAGATATGTGCATATAGAAAAATTTCGCATATACAGAAGATATGTGCATATCTTCCGTATATGCACAATTTTCGTATATGCAAAATTTCCATATATGGAAGTTGCACATGTATGGTAGATGCACATACATAAAAGACGTACATATATGGAAGATATTCACATATAAGAAAGTTATGCATATAAGGAAGATATGCGAATATCTTCCGTATATGCATAATTTTTGTATATGGAAGTTGCGCATATATGGTGGATGCACATATATAAAAGACGTGCATATACAGAAGATATGGACATATAAGAAATTTACGCATATACGGAATATATGCGCATAAACGGATGTTGCGCATATACGGTAGATGCACATATAAAAAAGATGGACATATACAAAAAATATGAGCATATATTACGTATATGCACAATTTCCGTATATGCACAATTTCGGTATATGGAATTTTTGTATATATGGTAGATGCACATACATAAAAGATGTGCATATATGGAAGATATGCACATATAAGAAAGTTATGTATATATGGAAGATTTGCACATATCTTCCGTATATGCACAATTTCCGTATATGTGCAATTTATGCATATAGAATTTGCGCATATACAAAATTTATGTATATACGGAAGATATGCACATATCTTCTATATATGCACAATACATAAACGACGTGCATATACGGAAGATATGCACATATAAGAAAGTTAGGGATATACCGAAGATATGCGCATATCTTCTGTATATGCACAATTTCCGTATATGCGCAATTTCTGTATATGGAAATTGCGCATAGACGGAAATTGTGTATACAGAAATTGCGCATATATAGAAATTGTGCATATATGGAAGATATGTGCATATCTTCCGTATATACATAACTTTCTTATATGTGCACATTTCCGTATACATGCAATTTCTGTATATGGAAGTGGCAGATGAATTAAGCAGGAGGAATTTGATCCTACAGGAATGTACGATACAAGTATTAGGATTCAAACATCTTAAGGACTTGTATGAAACAGATGCAGATTTTAATGAAGCTTGCCAAAATCCACTGTTGAGGAATAACAGTTCATGGCTGGACTATAATATGCAGGAAGGGTTATTATTCAAAGGAGGACAGTTGTGTATCCTGGAATATTCTATGAGAGAGAACTTAATCCAGGAAAAGCATAACGGAGGTTTAGTCGGGCATTTTGGCATAGACAAGACCTTGGATCAGTTGAGCCACTTTTACTATTGGCTGAAGATGCATAGAGATGTACAAAGGTTTGCGACTAGATGTAAAGTGTGTCAGCTTGCAAAGGGACACAGCCAGAACACAAGGTTGTATATGCCCTTACCTATTCCGAACAAACCACGGGACTCAATCAGTTTAGACTTTGTCTTAGGTCTACTGAAGACACAACGGGGATTCAATTCCATCATTGTGGTGGTGGATCATTTCACCAAAATGACACATTTCATTCTGTGCAGGAAAACCAGTGATGCCACACATGTAGCACACTTGTTCTTCACAGAGATAGTCAAATTACATGGCTTGCTGAAGTCTATTATTTCGGATCGAGACATAAAGTTTAAAGGTCATTTTTGGCGGAACTTATGGAAAAAGTTAGACACCAAATTGAACTTCAGTATTCAACCACACCTGTGCATTTGTTATATTTCCAAATTTAACAGTTCAATATACATATATACAACCAAAACAGTGGAGGGTTCTAAAACCCACGAACATCGAAAAACAATGATTTGCAGGCCAAGACTAGTCAAACAGCGAGGGTGTGAAACTCACGAAACCATACAAACTTACGGAGAAAGAAAAACTCCAAGGGCTATGCCCAACTAAGGATAGCGCAAGAAAAAAACCACAATACAATCACAGAGGGATCTTACCCTGTTTTTTTCCCAAGCTTGCAAAGACTCCCAAGGACGAGGTCATGGAGCAGCGTTCTCCATGCACGACCTGCACACCACCACAAAAACAATACGGGTAGTCAAGAAACCAGAAGGGCAGAAAAAACAAAGTGACAGAGATCAGATAAAAGAAGGGAGGAGCAGGGGTTTAAATGGAAAAGGCCTGACTCTGAGCCAGAGGATGAGAACCGAGTCTCTCGCTAGAGGGTTTCTCTCAGCAGCACCGCCATAGGAAAGTTTACCCGCTCACCAAGGAGCCAGAGGGTTAGAATCACAAAAACGAGATGCCAGAATGAAACTGGAACAATAAATTACCTGAAGTAGTGTTTGCTGAGCTGCCCACCGTAGTAGCAAGGAAAGAACCTGTGGTTACACAGAGCCAGATCAACACTAGAACCAACATTGAAAATCACCACGAGTAGAGTAGAGACAAAGCATGAGCCTCAGTAACAAAGAATAAATGAAATAACTTGCAGATTGAAAGTCAGCCTGAAACCTCCGAGAACCAGCAAACAAACCACCACAAGAGACAAGCGAAGCACAACGCACACACAGAGTTGAACCAGACCAACAACAGATGCAAGAATGGAGACTAACTCCTAGTTTCCCTCGACATGTGTGAAATTACTGCATTTGCAAAACCAAGGCCAGTACAAAGGGTAGGTCGAAATAATTAAAGCACATGAAAACCTCACATCAGAAACCCTATTTTGTTTATTTGGAAAATGTACAAAGTTAAACAGTCATTGATACGTGTCCCTCCTCGAGATTGCCACCAATTGAACCTTTGTTCAAAAATTTAATAGCAACGTTTAATATATACATACATATATCCTAATAATAAAAGAGGAAATCCATAGTTTTCACGTACATACAACCTAACATTCCATATTTTTGAAAAATTGCCTCTGCTTTCTAGTGAGCCACCTTAGAGGTTTAAATCATTGCATTAACTATAGACCTATCGGTTGGTGAGTGATATGATGGGACAACTTTGAAGATGCATAGATTATGCTTCAATTTATAAAGTTGGCATATTTAAAATGGATTATGTTTTTTTCCAAGGATATCATTTACTTAGACGAAGCTTTCTTTAAAGTCCAAAAAGCCATTCTAACCAATGTTCAAATTAATTTTAAGATCTGCAATTATAGTTTATTTCTATGAGATGTCTCAAAATTTGAATTCTCTAAATTAGACTTCACTAATATTGGACTAAAATCTTCTCAATGTGTTCAATAAGATACATTCCAAACTATCTAAATTTTGAATGTTCCGATGTGTTTTATGGAGGACTCCATGCAAATATGTTGGCTCAAATTTTGTAGAGTTGCTGCTACATATCTTAATAGGAAAGCTATATGACTAGAAGTAGAGTGTGTTGGTTTTAATAGCCTATAAAAAACATATGCAAACACATAAAAGAGGTATGAAGCAAGGGACATAAGATCAAGAAAGAAACATTTATAAAATTATATTATTCCACCTATATTGCATTCATAGTACAAATGATCCATTATACAATTATAGGTGACCATAATAACTTATTTAGTTCAACCAAATCCATATATCCATAACTTCCCTCATTTCCCATATAATTTTAGAATTGATCTACATTATTAAAACACATTACAAATCCATCATATTAATTTATTAAACAACACATGTAGGAGTGATCCCTTTATATTCCCCTTTAATGAGTGCTTGTGATATCAATATGTATTCTTCAAGTATTTTTGAAGTGATCCTTTATTCATCTTCATATTTTATGCTCTTTGTCTTCATCTTAAGTATTCTATGATATTTGGTCTTTTCCATTATTCAGCCTTGATATTCTTCAATTTTCATCTTGTAGTTGCAAAAACATAAACAATTTCAATTTACCTACATCATGACCAATTATCATCTTGGGTTTTCTTTGGACTACCAGTAACTGCATCTAGAGCTTTATTTGGCTAACCTATAACTATTATACCTATGGGATTTTGTGGATGACCCTCAACCATCACATCTCAAGGTTTTACATCGGCTTACCCTTAACTATTACAACCCTCAAGTGGCTTTTTCTTACCACAAACAATACATCACATCAAATGGATTTTTTTCTACGACAAACATTAGTGGTTTTGGATGACCACAAACCATCAAATGGTTTCATATTACCACAAAACATTACATTTTCATGACAAGTGGTTTTAGATTAATACAAACCTTTCACTAAAAAATGGTTTTTAGAGCACCACAAACTTTTCAATAGGGATGGACTTGCCTCATTAGATTTAGATTAACATTGACTCATGTACATTCAATTGAAATTTTTATTTAGGTCATCTATCACTTATACAAACATTGGATCAACATAATTTTCTTTCCATCATCCAAAAACATTAGGAACCATTAAGCTTTTTAGAGATTAAATTTTCATGGATACACTTCTTTTCATGAACATACAATACTATTATTCTTACCTTGCTTCTCTAGTTTCTTCTTCATTCACAAATGTTCACCATATTTCTTTCTTCTTTGTGTCTTGATCATTCATTTTCCCATGAAATTCCTTTTGTTACTACATCATTATATTTTTCATCATCTTCTTTCATCCTATCATTACTTTTGCTACTACACTTCATCATTGATTTTCTTTATTTAACTATCATCTTATTTTGTCATGTCATCTGCTTCTTCATGTCTCTTCATTAGTCTTCTTTGGCTATCATTTTCTATTTTCATGGATTCATCCATTTTTTCATCATTCTTCGTTGGATACTTCATTCATGAAGTCTTCTTCTTTA
Organism: Pinus taeda; assembly: GCA_000404065.3. Classification (NCBI taxonomy): domain Eukaryota; kingdom Viridiplantae; phylum Streptophyta; class Pinopsida; order Pinales; family Pinaceae; genus Pinus; species Pinus taeda. The sequence continues at coordinate 38,492 of APFE031270087.1, read as the reverse complement.
ATTTACACTTGCAACAAATTTTTCATTCATTTGGAATTGCATCTTCTTCTTAATCCTTCATCTATATGTTTCACTGCAATCATTACATTAAATTAATTATTACACGATCTTTCTACTTCTTCCTGCAAACAATTGATCATTGAAGTCAATATAAAAATAATTCAATCTCCTAAGATACATGATTGACATCTAATGTACTCACCAATTCTCTAAGAATCCTTTTCACCCACATGGTTCATCAACATGTTAAAATTTCTTAATCATAATTTGTTCCCAACCTTCTCACATTATAATATTACTCCATCTGACATTCATTACTTAATCAAGACTCAAGTTCTTTTATTTCACATAAAGATAGCAAACAAGTACACTTTCCACCTTCATAACTACTTAGTGGTTCATTCCACAACTTGATGTTGCATCCTCTCTATGCATAAGAGCATACATGCTACATAATTACATGTGCTACCACAATAATGCATGTAGGCTTGAATCAACAGTGCTTACGAAATATCTAGGGAAATCCACTTTCTTATGGCTAGACTTTTACAGCTTGGACCAACTCTTTGGAATGTTGGGTATAATCAATCATGCAACCCTCTTCTTTTCTCTTTTCAATAAAATAAATCAATAACATTAATTTTCACTTGACTTTAATTTAGTCTAAATTAGATTGGACTTGTCAACTTTAACTCTACTTTATGATGACTTCTTATTTAAACCACTCTTAGAAAATAATTAAAAACAAATTATATATTATAAAATATCCATAAGAGGAATCCACATAAACCATGAAAAAACTCTACATTTCACTACAAGTCTTGAAATGTATAATACATTACTCTCTTTGATATAGAGTCGCATAATTTTTTTCAACAACATTTAAAACATTACCAAATTCTAAAGATGACTTGTGAAAATTGCTTATTTCATTCTTCTTTTGTCTCTTTTTCTTTCATTCTTTCCAAGTTTTCTCTCATCTAACTTCTCCATTGCTATTTTCTTTAGCGTGAAGGAGAGAGTAATGGCTCCCTTATCTATGCTTGCCTCCTCTTTTTCATGAGTTCCTTTCCATTTAATTTAAGAATAATGGCTCCTTTATTTGTGAGTGCCTCCTCTTTTTTATGAGTTCCTTCCCATTTAATTTACAAATTTGCTTTTAACAAACTAACAATTTGTTAATCAAAGAGAAAGGAATAACACTCAAATACGACTATTGCTACAACTACAAAGAAATACAAAACAATAAATATGAATTGCAAAACTAATGCCAAGTCCATTGAATGGTTTTGCATTTATCATTCAAATCTTTATCAAAATCATTGTTGAATTGATACTTAAAGGTGTTGGAGAAGATCAATTTGTTTTCAAATCTTTTTCTCATTCCTCTTTTCGAATTGTAGAGGCACCAATTGTGTTGAATGTTGTTTACGTTTTGAATGCCGATGGTGAGTCTTGCATATTTCTTGGAAACGAGTACATAATTTGGGATAATTGATCATAGTTCCACATAGTGGCTACTCGTCCAATAGATGGTTCCTGGTTATGGCTATTAAGCTCATAATATTAGGATCTTCAATATTAACTATGGTGACTACATCTCCTTAATCCACTCGCATTCACAGTTGAATGCTAAAGAAAGTTTACAACTACTTCCAGATAACTCTTGCACACTACTCAAATGCTGGACAACAGTTTTCCATGTTCTTGCATTCACGACCTTCCTTGCGGGTAGTGATGACTTCTTATTTATTTTTTCAAAGGTTTTGTGCAAAATATGTTGTTCTCTTTCTACAAATCCTCAATCCACAACACCCTTGGTTCATAGCAATCTCTCGAGTCTTTCACCAGCTTCCTCTATTACTCCTTACCAATGCTCTATTACCATTGTTGGCTTTAATAGCCCACAACAAACACATGAAAAAAATTACACAAAAAAATATGAAGGAACAAAGGGATCAAGAAAACCCTCTAAGGGGAAAATCTATTAAATTATATCATTCCCCTCATATTAATTAAGTGTACAAATAGTCCCTTATATAACTATAGGTGATCATTTCAACCAACTCTATAAATATCTCCATAACTTCCCAAATTTTGTAGAAAATCTATTAAATTATATCATTCCCCAATATTAATTTAGTGTACAAATAGTTCCTTATATAACTATAAGTGACCATAAAAACTTATTAATTTAGTGTACCAATAGTACCTTATATAACTATAAGTGACCATAAAAACTTATTTAATTCAACTAAGTCCATAACTATTTCCACAACTTCCCTCATTTCGTGTAAACTTGTAAAATTAGCAGATAGTATAACACATTACAAATTCATCATATTAATTTATCAAACATCACACCTATAAACTGTTCTTTCAACATAAATGTTTTTTCTTTGTTTTTTTTAATAATTCAGGCAATAGCATTAGCATTACTTTACTGAAAAAATATTTACAAGATTAGCTATGCTTATCGACCTACTTCATGAGAAATCAAACCAATAACATAATAATAATACTTTCTTCCCAATAAACAATTTAAACTTGAAATAAAAACTTAAAAAATAAGAAACTTTTTTTTTATGGTTTAACTGATAATCACACCAATAACATAATAATAATACTTTCTTCCCTATAAACAATTTAAACTTGAAATAAAAACTTGAAAAACAATAATCTTCTTTTTATGGTTTAACTGATTGCTATCAAACCTATTGCTATTTTTATTTACAATTGGAGTCCGTTGTACTTTAGAGGACAAAAACAACTAAAGAAAACATTTATTTATATAGAAATTCAACCTGAATGGTATTAGGGAAAGCACCTTCCTCTTCAGAAGACATGAACTCTTGAGAGGTTTAGAGAAATAATAGATAACTAAATTCAATTTAAGTTTTTTTGAGAGGTTTAGAGAAATAAATCGATTTGAATAATTCAAATCAATCCTTGTACTAGTGAAACTAATACAATTCATTTTCACTGCATATTTAATCAAAATTTACACGATTGAATGAAACCATATTGTTGGGTACGTCGAGGAAGAGACATGCCTTCAAAAAATAGAATTGTGTAGAGGTTAAATGTCAAGAATGATGCACAATAAAATCACATCGTTCTATAGAATAACGAAATTGAGAAACATAATATCACATTCTTTGGTCATATAATGAAATTGTAAAACCTCTTTAAGTTGAATTCGCAACCAAAACTTCATTACAAAATCATCTGGGCATTATGATGCAGGTCCCACATCACAACCTTTACATCAATAAAATGGGTGAACAATATATGGCCTCCTCCCATTTCATTGTTTTCCCAATTTCTGCACCTACACGTTGGGCATTTTATTCTAGGGCCTCCGCTCATTTCATTATTTTGGCCATCGTGATAACTTCAACACTACACAATTATGTTCCTTTCAAGAACTTTAGACTGATTCGGTAAAAGGTGATTAACAAACGTGTGTAATACTCCTTCAGATGATGAGGGGTAGCTAGAGCCCAACTTGAGTTTAAGAGATGCTGCTCTTTGTCTCATTTGGACTCCATTCTCGCTATCCATCAACAACGTCACTCCATTGCCAATTTCCTTCCTACTCATCCATCCATCCTGGGTTGGCCAGTCGATCATGGCAGCAACCTAGAGGTGATTAACCAACATTTTGGCATTGTAATGCTGATCTCCTCTGATGGGCCATGCCAAGATAGGAACGCCCTGGATGATGCTTTCGACAGTGGAATTCCATCCACGGTGCGAGACAAATCCTCCCATGGAGGGATGAAAGAGTATGAGCAGCTGAGGTGCCCAACCACGGATTATCAAACCCAATCCCTCGATTCGACCTTCGAAGCCCTCTGGAAGCACGTACTCTCCTCCTCCACCATTACTACCCTGATGATCATGAGGGCGATGATCAAGATGAGGAGGAGGAGGAGGAAGATGGTTCTGTAAAACCCAAATGAACAGCTTCTGGGCAGCTTCCAATCCAAGAGCGAGCTCTGTCATCTCTTCATCGGAGGGATCGACTATGCTTCCGAAAGAAACGTAGAGAACTGATGCAAGTGCCTTGGAATTCAACCATTCCAGACATCAGTCTTCATTGATACTGCTCTTCCTGTTGTGGATGGTGCTATCATGCGTTATAGCAGTACATGGTTCTGACTGATTCCAGAAAGAAGAGAAGGGCAGAAAAGGCCCTGCTGCCTAGATGGGCTTCTCTATCTCCTTATCTGTGTATTCGATGAATGGAAACTCCAGCTCCTAGCATGTGTTGACCAAAATTCCCACGCAGTCTTTGACCCCTGACCCTGTTCATCCATGGCGGGGATTGGGACCTCAGACCAGGAGGAGGAGGCAGAGGCGGAGGCATTCGTTCAGAAACATTTTGTTACTTTCACCACAAACTTCATGAAACGTCGGCGTTGGGCGAATGTAACACAAAAACCATGGTGGAAACCCAACAATGGTTCTATCATCAGTTCATTTCAAAAATTTGAGCGCGCCTTGAAATTCAAATTTCAAAGTTTGGACGGTTTTCAAAATTCAAGTAAGCGTCTCATTAATGTGCACAACGTATCTCTTAACTCGTCATATATGTATCGTATACAAAGGTGCATCCCGCTCAAAACTCAAATCTGAAATTTGAAATAGAGGGACTGTTGCCGCAACAAATATCCAGGCGATGTGCATTAATGGGAGTCAGAGCTACAGAGCTGCCCGGAAATAGAGTTGAGTCGGGAAAGTGTTGGAAGCTGGAAAAATGTTTGACTATCGCACGAAGGCTGCCAAATGCTGTCAAATCTTCCTATGGTTGCCATCCATACCATGCATGTGTGTTGGTGAATCTGGAGTTGCGGCAGGTACTGTAAGGGTGCATTAATGGATCTATAGAGTTGGAAATAGGCGTTGCCCAACATTATGGGGCAAATACAGGCACTTGATTGACTACATTAACTTCCAGTTCTACGCGTACGATGCCAGCACCACAGTTTCTCAGTTCATTTAGCACTATAATACTCAGGCATCTCTGTACAAGGGAGGGAGAATACTGGTTAGTTTTAGTACAGATAATGGCACTGGAGGTCTCTTGCCTGATCATGGGTTCTTTCGAGCATGCAATATGCTAAAGCATAAGAGGGAATTGGAGGGCATTTTTGTGTGGTCTGCAGACAATTCAAAGTCTAATGTCTTCAAATATGAAAAGCAAGCAGAATCTCTTTTGGCGTGACTGGATTGATTTGATAGCCGCTACTTATCATAGCGAATCATCGCTGAGTCAGACGATGCCCTATAATCACTAAAGGAATAAATATTTGAGTTCCAATTGCATTATAACCGCCAACATTGGAATTTCAAATTTACATAGCCTATTCACTGAAAATTTGGTCAGTTGTTTTTTCTCCCTTGTCATTTTATGGTTACGCTTATAGTAAGTTAGGGAACGTTAATGAACATTATGCAAAAGAAAATAATAGTAGAGAATTCTCAGAGGAAAAAGGATTCATTAGTGGAATAGGGAATAACAGTTTGTTTTGGTATAAGGAAAAATCAAATTAAATCCTAGGAGAATTTTGTAAATCTTTATATTTTACTTTAGATAGTGATGATTGGTCTCTTCTATTAGTAAATCTCTATAAAATAAAATCTGAAATGAATTCTGAAAATTTTCAGGTTTGAAATAGCGGTGATTGACCTCCTCTCCTCTACTGGAAAATCTGACAATATTTTTGAATAATAACTCAAATGCTTGCAAATGAAATATACAATTTCAGGACCTTGCAAAGTTAAAAAAAAAAAACAACCTCAAAGTAAAATGTAGTATATCATTTAATCATCCTTAATCCATAGGTGGTATTCCAAACATTTAAGAGTAAGAAGAAGTAACCAGGGCTGTTATTTGGGAGTAGGGAGGTTAAATTCACACTATAGATGGCTTTCAAGATGTTCATCTAGTCTTTTTAAGTCAAAGCAATGATTTATCTAAGCTGGTTTAATTTCTGGTTTAATGTCCTCCATAGAAGCAAATATATTGTATATTTCTTGTTTCTTTTTTTAAGACCTTATCATTCAAAATTCTTATCTACCAATGTAAAGTTATGGAATTGAGGAACTGTTTGTAGCCAGGGTCAGGAACTCGGTGAGAAATCTCTTTCAAAATCTCTAAATCTCAAAACATTTGGCTGTCTAAAGTAGCTAGGAACTTTAGGTTGTCATTCTCATTGAGGGTTTGGAGGGAGACAACAAAATATAAACTATCACCAGCATGACTGATTCCCTATTTTTTGGACAATTTTCTAAAAAACATATTCATTAATTTAGTAAAAAATTCTCTTTGTTATATATATGAATGATTAAATGAATAATATTAATTGAAAATTTACCAATTTTAATAGTAAATTACATGTTTTGTATTATCAAATATTCATAGTCATGGGTCCACCATCAATCATCTGTGGACATGTCTTTTGGTCATTGTACATGTAATGTTAGCTTATGCGATGAGCACGGGTATGCCTCCTTCATCAAATATATCATAATGTGAATGTGTTGTAACAAATGATGCTCTCGTCGGTTGTTCTTGATCTTGACTTTTCACAAGGTAAAGCACTTCAGTCATCAGTTATTATTTATGACTGAAGTGCTTTAGGGGGAATTTGTTATAGGCCATTTTGTCGCATCTAGTCAATAGGCCTTCAAATGGGATCAATTCACATCCTTCAACATATTTTTATCATCCATACACAAATCCCTAAGCATGAATCTACTGAATCCCTGAGTTTCTGCTCTTAACTGCTGAATTCCCAAGATTTTAAGGCTCAATGCACCCTGACCCTTTAGGGACAATCATTGACTACCAAATTGACCCTCTCTACAACTGCACTGATCACGAGCAGATTTCTTAGTCTTGGGGTTGCGCTAATTCTAGAAGTTCGAGAAAAATAAAAAGTATCCCTAAGCTTTCTCTTCTAGAAGCTTATTAAGGTTGTTTCAACAATTTTCCTTAGATAAACATTTAAATTGTATTCGATTCCACCTTGGCTCATCCTCATCTTATCCCTTGGGCTCATCCTCATATCACTTTTGGATCTCAAGCCTAGATTGGTAAATGGATAAGAATTCATGAACTTATTCCCATATCTATATATTTACAACCATCCATAGGCAAGGGGTTGGCTTTTGGAGATTGATTCTACCCTCATGATGTTCCTTTAAGAGTCATTATTCCATGCATTAGGGTGACATAGAGGCATACTTTGTGGAAAGGAAAGGACAAGTCAACTTGGGGAGCTCTTCTACAAGATCAACCCCTATTTTTGGTTGTAACTGTCTCCATTTATATTAATACAAAGAGTAGACTGTTTACTTATATATGATGTTATGATTTCATGTATATCAATACCATGTTGATCTATTGAATGAAGTGACTGGATTATGCTACATAGATGTCGTAGATCTTTGGCTTGTCTTGTTTAATTGTGCGGGTTCTAATAACATCAATTGGAACTAGGATTGGAGCATACAAGCCAAGGAAGGAGCGAAGTGTGTGACGGATTCTAGGTAAGCCTGATACCATCATTCAATTACTTTAAGGAAGACATTGTGCCTTTTTCTTTCTATTGTTCTAGGTTAGTCCACCAGGCCTAAAGAAGACACTTCTGTCTGCAGTCATAGATTTCGTATAACAGTTCCAGACTCTCAACTTATTCATATGACATGAGAAATCAAGGGATATCACAAACATAATGTTGTATGGAGTAACAAGGATATGATCCAGGATCATAGCTTCTGAGAGATTCATCATGACTACTCTATTCTAGGAGGACTCTTGGAATCAATGGCCAAAGCTCTCATCCATAGAACACTCGCAAGTTGTTCAAAATTCTCTCATCTTAAGGGATCTTACTCATGTTTCCCATTATTGGGACCCTCCGCACCCTAATTATCAATGGAATTCATGGAAACTGCACAACAGCTTGATGAAGCAACATTGTTATCCCATGAACTTGCAAAAATAAACATTGAACCTCAGACCAGGGATGACATTCTAAGAGGGTGCTATCGATCTTCTAGCGATTTCAACATCAAAGATACCTATCACCTTCACATTCCTAGAGAGTGTGATGACCCCCCAAGTAAATGGAAAAATCTTTGAACTCTCATGCACTGGCTAAAAACCACCTTATTCCATTGGTTTTTAATTTGGAATAATAAACTCACTTGGGACAAGCTTCAAAATAAGGGATTTCAAGGCCTCTTCATATTCTATCTTTGTTACAACACCAATGAATAGTCTAACCACTTGTTCAATACTTGCTCTGTCTCCTCCACCCCTTGGGATTCACTTGCCACTTTCTTTCGGTAGACAGATAAGACAACTAGCAGCATTGCCACCCTAATTAATAACTAGAGAGACTCTCCCTTCTAGAATCTTGTTCTAACTAGAGTCTGACAACTCTTCCTAGGCTTTCTTCTTTGGGAACTCTAGAAGGAACACCATAGTCACATTTTCAAGAATGTTTCCTCCATGATCAACTCTATTTGCAATCAATTTTGATGAAATTAAGAGAAACTATAGCCATCATCAATTGGCCCTTGCAAGGCTAGCGATGTTGTCCTAGAAACAAATCCATCTTAAACACCTTGGGCCTCTCGTCCTAGCTCTCTCTCTCTCTCTCTCCTTAGCTATTCACACTACTTTGGTACCCTTCAGTCCATCTTAGTTGACAACCCCTCCTCAAGATTTCATCAAGTTAAAATTTGATGGTGCCTCCAAAGGAAACTCAAGGAAAGTGAGATATGGTGGAGATTTCTACAACTATCAAGGGAAAATTATTCACATTTATGTAGGATCAAATGGGTACACCACTAACAATGTTGTAGAGATTTGGGCCCTAGAATAGGGATTGGCGATAATGCTCCACAAAGGCTACCACAAGCTTCTCATTAAAGGAGACTCTCAGTGAATTATCACAATTTTAAGGAAAATCTAATGTGACACCCATCCCTCCAAAGTTTCCAATAACTGGACGATTGAATCTCAGATTTCAAAGGTCGTCTCTCTCCCAAGTTTACGTTGTTTTTCATATCAAACTTCCTCATAAAATGAGTTCTTATTAATATTAAGATTTTAAACTTGTGGTTTTGGTTTGGTTTCACTTTGGGAGACTAAGAAACACCAATTTTGGTCCATGAAGTGTCCAAGCTTACAAAAAAGTAGAAAACAATTATAGATGAGATTCACGATTTTCCACTCTCAATTACTTTATCTCTCTATATATAAATATTAAAGTATTTTATATAAGACAAACATATATATATATATATATAATATATATATAAATTAGTTTTCATTATTGATATTTTTAATTTATTAATATACATATTATTTTATTATTTTTAAATGTAATTAGTATAGGACAACATCTCCCCATATTGAAATAGAAAGTGGCTTCCCGTAAGATAATCTCAATACCTTTAAACCACTCAATACATATATAATCTTCGCTTTTTTTGGCTTGTTTTTCCTGGAAAAAAGAAAACCCAAAAAAGAGTCAGATAACCCGATAACTTGTACTAGAAAAATGTTTTCTCACAAAGCCATTACTACTTGTAATATCCCCAAAAATCTGTAAATATTTTATTTACCGCAGTAAAAATAGATTGAATAATTAGTGTTACTACCTGTTGGAATTGAATAATATTTTTATTTATTAAAAATGAGTAATGATTTAAAGTATCATTGGATCTTGTAACTTCTGGAAAAAAAATAAGTTGGAAAGGCAGTTGCTGGAAAAGAAACCCTAACTACCTTCCCTATTAGGAAAAATGCTTCCAAGGAAAAGGAGGCAGGAGGGAGGAAAAAGGTAGAAGACTGTGCTGTGAGGACAGACAGTAAGGAGGGGGATTGCTAAGTTTGGTGATGACCAGATAGCAAGAGCACCTTGTGTGAGCAACATGCAAGAGACAGAAAGTCTCGTAAGCAAGCTAGTGGGGAGATTTGGTCCCGAAAGACAATCTCATGGTCGGGAGGTTTGACCAGCAACAGAAAATAGAGGTGATCTCTATCACTAGAGTATTTTTCTTTAGGCAGCTCAGGTATGTGTAACCATCTGAAAATTAGACTTCTACACAATCTAAATTTTGTGTCTATTACTGTGAATGAAATATGATGTAGGATGTGACTAAGCCGGAGTAGTGAATGCAAAGAACTCATAATTTTATCTATGGGAATTCAAAAAAACTAGTATAGTAACCTTTTACAAAAGAATCGTTAAAAGATAGAGTAAGGTAGTTTCCCTGTAAATCTGAATCACATTATTTACAAAAAATACTCTACTAAGATCTTTCAATGCAGGAAAATTGATTAACATAGAATTACTGTAAAATAGCATCTGTACAGGTAATTTTAATACAAGAGAGTTACTGTAGAGTTACCATTTTCGTACCAGTCTTTTAAACATAAACAAAGAGAGGATTATATTAAAGATATTGTAGAAAAGAACTAGAAGTAGTTGCTCTTTGTTGCTCGAGTGAAATTCAGACAAATTAGGAAGTGATTTTTCAAGCTGGAAATAGGGTATAATGAAACAAGAAGATAACATAGGAGGGTTGATGTGGCAGGGGCTTAAGGGTAGAAAAACCCTAGTGCCGACCTGGCCTCATTTTTCCCGAGAGAGGACTGGTAATTAAATTGAGGACTTCCTAAAACCCTACAAGGGGTTGAAGCCCAAACAATTAACTTTGACGGAATTCATTCATCGAACATATGTAATAACCAAAGTATCCATTGATCTCATAAAGGCAGAGAACTAGATATATTCAACCACGCAACAGACATTAACTAAACATATTAGACACAGTGTTGTATAAACAGTGAAATCAAAACAAATAAAACCCTGTTTCGGGTTCTACTACAATGGATCATAACCGAACCAGTCGAAATGCAAAACTTACGAGTAATATTATCCGAGGTAAATATAGAGAATGATAAACCAAATACATTTAATATCGGCTAAAATTTAAACGTATTTCCATGCAACATAAGAGATTTACACATTGAATTCGATCATTAATAAATAGATAGAACTAGAGTCTCATATACAAGAGGAACGGCTCGGCTACAAACCTCAGAAGTCGTAAAATTAGGAAACAGTCCCTCATTTCCATAAATATAAATCTTCCATTAAAAATCCAGAAATTACCATGTAAACAACCACCGATGCAACCATCAACGTAGGTCCACAACCGGACAATAAAACCCTCACTCATACAGTGGGAATGTAAATTACATACACCTCAGAACAGTGGTGGTAATCGCTAGAAAAACCTTAAAATATAACTTATACAGAGATCGCATCATTTCAACAGCAATGAGAAAATTTAATTTGCAGAGAGCCGAAGCTCTAGCGCAAAGCATCCTATGAGAATTCCACCTCGGCAGAACAACACAATTTGGAGATAAATCTTACCCGGGAGTACTAAAGTGACCCAGAGTTTGTGGAGCGACTATCCTTCGAGCTTCGCCATAAACCCCAAGCCAATAGCCAAGACTTCTATAGAACAAACCATACATTAGCAACTGAGTATCAGAAATTGTGCCAAGACGATCTCTGTAAGCAAATAAAAATTACCCCTATGGACGCGAGCTTACCTAAGGAGCACTCGAATGAATCAAAACCATAACCCCGTCCCTGAGCAATGGTGCAAGTTGCAGCTCTAGTATGACAAGCCCGCAAGAGAGGAAGAGGAACCAGAGCGGCACCGAGGAAAAATGGAGCAAATGAAAAACCCCGCCATCACAATCGAGAATGTGATTAATCCCCAGAAGTAGCTCAGTCGTCGGATTAGGTTCCCAATCCATCCATCGTCGATGAAGCAGGAGGCCCAAGAGGAGCAGCTGCGGTGGGATGACCTGCCCGTGCCATGTACCAGGACAAAGCAGGGCATTCAATGTCAAAAGAAACACAAATATCACTTCCTTCGTATAGAAAACACAGTTGTAGCTTGACGACAGAGACAGCTTGTGTGCGGCAGGCAGCGAGGAGTAATGGATTAGGATTGTGAGGACATAGACATTTAATGTTGACTCAAATCAATGTTGGCACTCAAACCCAGAACTATAGATTTAGCAACTAGAACTATATAGGAGAACCCTGTGTTATGAAATTCAAATGTACACACCTCATCTACAGTAAAGAATTATAGTTATGGCTATTAAATATAATGAACAATGGTGCGAACCCATTATAATATAATTTTTTTTATTTATGTAAATAGTAGTATGATGTGGAGTCGTTACAAGTGGTATCAAAGCCCAGGTTACAAAACTTGTGGCCTCTGGCAAATATATTTGGTTAAAAAAAAATAGTTATCGTGTTAATCTTTTCCTTTTACCTGTGTTAAGAACAGGAAACGGACAACAGCAGAATGAGGAGAACAGACAGTGTTCCACACAAGATTGTGACTGGACCAAGACCTGCAGCAGGCCCTGAGACTAATCCTGAGATATGGGTGCAGTTAGGTGAGGAGGCCCACAACACTAACCTTACGATATTACAGATAGTTCAGGAATTGAAGAATGAGATGGCCTGCCTACGGGAGGACAACGCAAGATTAAATTTGGAACTGGAAAAAATCATGAAAAGCCTATCAGATAAGCAGAACCAGCGCCAGCCGAACCCTAGTCCCGAGCAGACACGAGTGTCAGAGGAACAAGGCTACCACACGGATCAAGAAAAAACCAAAGGAGGAGAAGAGAATCGAGCGAAAAAATCAGATAATGCCTCTGAACACCTGACATCGAAAAGGCAACGGATAGAATTACAAGGGGAGTTCTAGAAAATAAAACTACCACACTTCGATGGAGAGCTGGAAGAGGTAGCCGAAGCTTGGTTGATTAACATGAACAAATATTTTCAATTGTATGAAAATGATCACAACCTCAAAGCGTGGCTGGCCATATTTCAATTACAAGGGAAGGCTACCCTGTGGTGGGAAGAAGTCAAGATTGTACGAGGGGTAAGTGAGCAAAATATAACTTGGGAAAAATTTCAAAAATACTTCAAGGAAAGATATTTGACTGAATTATTCTACGATGAAAAGGCAAGGTAACTCAATGACCTGTGACTTGGGCAACAAACAATGGACGAGTTTATCACCTGATTTACCTCGTTACTCCGTTATGTGCCTTACATACGAGAGGAGAAGGCTAAGGTACAACGGTTCGTCAGTAGTATACCCTTGGCGATGAGGGAACAAATTGAGTTTGATAACCCAAAAACAATGGATGAGGTGATACAAAAGGCCAGGATATGCTATCAGCAAAGTAAGTAGAAGGGAGAAGTCTTGGGAAAGAGGTGGGTAGACAAGAGAGGTAATAAGATGGCTGTAGGCACTAAAGGAAATTAGGGTAGCGTTAGAAAAGGAATTCCCAAAGGAAAAAATAACAGGAATCTGGATAAGAACCCGCTCAGATTGAAGCCACCCATTGAATCCAAAATCAACGAACAGTCTGGTAAAATTGATAATGAAGGGATAGCGAGACCTCCAATACAATGCTGGGGTTGTGGAAGGCCTCATTACATTAAAAATTGTCATCACCGAAAGGGTAATGAACAGGTTTCGCAGATCCATGAAACATCTACAGTTGGCGACGTGGGCCGGAGTTTACCGAGAATTAATGCTGCTCTGGAAGATCGTCAGGCAGAATATTAGCTGACTATGGTGGAGTTTGAAGGTAAGATCTTTGATCATACTGTAACTATATTAATTGATCCCGGAGCTACATTAAGTTATATTAGCCTTAAGATTGTGGAACAATGTAAGTTACAAACTATTAAGTTTAAAAGTCCTTGGCTAGTACAGTTGGCAACAAGGGCAAAGAAACATGTGTTAGCTAAGGTCAATAATTGCCCCTTGAAGATAGCAGGTCAACTAGTGATGGCAGATATAAACGTGCTTCCCCTTGGATCATATGATGTATTGATAGGCTTGGATTGGTTGGAAAAATGCTAGTCCATTATAAATTGTAAAACAAAAACTATCTGTTACAAGGATGAACTCATAGAAAAGAAGGAGATGCAAGGTATTATGAGGCCAGTGCAGATTCAACCAATAACCGCCTCTTAGTTGGCAAAGTGTATCAGGAAAAAATGTCAGATTTATGCCAACTCAAAAGATAATACTGCCACATTGGAAAGTATCCCAGTAATACGAGAACTTGCAGATGTGTTTCCGGAGGAGATACCAGGACTGCCACCCAAGAGAGACATAAACTTCACTATCGATATCCCGAGCTCCATATCGAATGAGCACACCAGAATTAACAGAATTGAAAATGTAGTTGCAGGAGCTGTTGGACAAGAACTACATTCGCCCCAGTGTGTCGCCCTGGGGAGCCCCTGTGCTGTTCGTTAAAAAGAAGGATGGGACTCTTCGTATGTGTATGGACTATCGTCAATTGAATAAATTGATAATTAAGAATAAGTACCCTTTGCCCCATATTGATGAACTTTTTGATCAGGTAAAAGGGGCAACTGTATTCTCAAAAATTGATTTACGATCATGATACCATCAAATCAGAATTAAAGAGGAAGACATAGCCAAAACTACCTTTAGAACTAGACATAGACACTATGAGTTTGTGGTATTACCCTTTGGGTTAACCAATGCCCCCGTGATCTTCATGTGCTTAATGAACAACATATTTCATAAGTATTTGTACAAGTTCGTGTTAATCTTTATTGACGATATACTAATATATTTCCGGAATATGGAGGAGCACAATGAGCACCTCAAATTGATATTGCAAACTCTCCGAGAACACCAATTATATGTCAAATACAGCAAGTGCGACTTCTTTAAGGAACAAATTCAGTCCTTGGGACATATAATCTCTAAAGATGGGATCACTGTGGATCTCGAGAAGATAAGGACCATAATGGAATGGCTAGTGCCAAAGGACGTAGCAGATATAAGATCCTTCATGGGATTAGCAGGTTACTATAGGCGGTTCATGGAAGGATTTTCGAGAGTGGCTTACCCTATCACTTCCTTGCAGAAAAAACGGGAAATTTTTAAATGGACCATAGAATGCCAAAATTTTTTTGAGCAACTCAAGCATCTGCTCACCATAGCGCCTATATTAAGTATAATAGATCTAGGTAAGGACTTTGTGGTATGCATAGATGCGAGTAAGGAAGGGATAGGGGGGTATTGATGCAAGAAGGAAAGGTAATCGCCTATGAGTCTAGGAAATTAAAGGAACATGAGCAAAAGTATTCTGCTTATGATCTGTAATTGACAGCTGTTATACATGCGTTAAAAATGTGGTTCCATTACCTGATGGGAAAAAAGTTTTTATTAATGACGGACCATCACAATTTTACTAGTTATTTTAATCAGCCCACCTTAAATGCTAGGCAGGCATGGTGGGTGGATTTCCTAAGTGGTTTTGACTTCGAGATTAAGCATCTAAAAGGGAAAGAGAATCGGGTAGTGGACACTTTAAGTCGAAAGGCACAATGTCTCTACAAAATTTCTTGCAGTGACGGGTGGAGTACCTTCGGAGAAGTGATTAAAAAGGTAGCAGAACAAGATTCAAAATATCAGCAAATAGGACAACAAGTTCAGAATCCAGCCAGCAAAGAAAATCAGCAAGGGTACGCTATAGATGTTACTGGCATGTTGAATTACAAAAAAAGGTTGTATGTGCCCAATAAAAATGACATTAAAAACTTGATTTTAGATGAATTTCATAAAATTCATTATGTGGGACACCGGGGGTATCAGACGCTGATTATCGCACTCTGGAAGGAGGATTATTGGTCGGGTATGAAAAAGGATGTAACAGAATATTTGATGCATTGCCTATAATGCCAACAAGTTAAAGCAGAACACTAGCACCTTGCTGGGTTACTACATTCGTTGCCAATCCTGGAGTGGAAATGGGAAACCATCTCTATGGACTTCATAACAGGATTACCCAAGTCAAAAAGAAACAATGATTCCATCATGGTGGTGGTGGACAAATTAAGCAAATCAGCCCACTTTATACCTATACAATCCACCTTCAGAGCAGTGCAGACTGCCCATGTCTTTATGCAAAACATTTTTAGGCTGCACGGGTTACCAAAAACTATAATCTCTGACTGTGACGTAAAATTTACATCGGTCTTTTAGAGAACCCTATTTGGGGAATTGGGGACTCAATTGAATTTTTCAGTACCGCTTATCACCCGCAGACCAACAGACAAACAGAACGAGTGAATCAGGTTGTGGAAGATATGCTAAGAGCATATGTTATGCAGCAACCAACCAAGTGGGAAGATTATCTGCAATTGGTTGAGTTTGCGTACAACAATGGCTATCATACATCCCTGCAGATGAGCCCGTTTGAGGTGTTGTACGAACAGAAATGCCGAACACCTGCAAGCTGGGGAGGGCCAGAGGACAGGTTGATGTTGGGCCCGAAATGCTTAGAGAAATGGAAGAAATGGTCAAGAAGGTACGATCCAATTTAAAGGCATCCCAAGATAGGCAAAAGAACTTTGCCAACCAGAAAAGAAATCTTAAGCAATACCAAGTAGGGGAACATGTGTATGTGAAAATTTGAGCTAAAAAGAGCACATTACAATGGAGTGGGTGCGCCAAGCTGGCACCCTGGTTTTGTGGACCCTTTCAGATCTTAGCAAGAGTTGGTGTCGTGGCATACCAGCTCGCTCTACCAAGTCACATTTGGGTCCACAATGTCTTCCATGTGTCTGTATTAAAAAAATATGTTTATGATCCTAAGCACGTAATCAGTTGGCAAGACATACAAGTAAGAAAGTGTCATAGGTAGACCAATCAGTTTTGTTGTTAAGGGAAAAACTAACTTAGAATATTGTGTGTTTCAGGTCGATCCGGAAGGAGAAATCTTGGTCGAGCTGCTGAATATACTCGATTAGAGAGAAGTAATGTTGTGGAAACGAGCCATCACCCAGGTTAAAGTGCAATGGCAGCACTTTGGGCCAGATGAGGCCACCTGGGAGGATGAACTAATCATGAGAGAAGCTTATCCAGGACTATTTGAGGTGAAAAAACATCGGGACGATGTTTGATTTCAGGAGGGGGAGATGTAATGTCCCCAGAAATCTGTAAATGTTTTATTTACCGCAGTAAGAATAGATTGAATAATTAGTGTTACTACATGTTTGAATTGAATAATATTTTTATTTATTAAAAATGAGTAATGATTTAAAGTATCATTGGATCTTGTAACTTCTGGAAAAAAAGAAGAAGTTGGAAAGGCAGTTGCTGGAAAAGAAACCCTAACTACCTTCCCTATTTGGAAAAATGCTTCCAAGGAAAAGGAGGCAGGAGGGGGGGAAAAGGTAGAAGACTGTGCTGTGAGGACAGACAGTAAGGAAGGGGATTGCTAAGTCTGGTGATGACCAGATAGCAAGAGCACCTTGTGCGAGCAACATGAAAGAGACAAAAAGTCTCGTAAGCAAGCTAGGGGGGAGATTTGGTCCCGAAAGACAATCTCATGGTCGGGAGGTTTGACTAGCAATAGAAAATAGAGGTGATCTCTATCACTAGAGTATTTTTCTTTAAGCAACTCAGGTATGTGTAACCATCTGAAAATTAGACTACTGCACAATCTAAATTCTGTGCCTATTACTGTGAATGAAAGATGATGTAGGATGTGACTAAGCTGGAGTAGTGAATGCAAAGAACTCATAATTTTATCTACGGGAATTCAGAAAAACTAATATAGTAATCTTTTACAAAAGAATCATTAAAAAATAGAGTAAGGGAGTTTCCCTGTGAATCTGAATCACATTATTTACAGAAAATACTCTACTCAAATCTTTCAATGCAGGAAAATTGATTCACATAGAATTACTTTAAAATAGCATCTGTATAGGTAATTTTAATACAAGAGAGTTACTGTAGAGTTATCATTTTCGTACCAGTCTTTTAAACATAAACGAAGAGAGGATTATATTAAAGGTGCTATAGAAAAGAACTAGAAGTAGTTGATCTCTGTTGCTCAAGCGAAATTCAGACAAATTAGGAAGGATTTTACAAGCTAGAAATACCGTATAATGAAACAAGAAGATAACATAGGAGGGTTGATGTGGCAAGGGCTTAAGGGTAGAAAAATCCTTAGTGCCGACCTGGCCTCATTTTTCCTGAGAGAGGACTGATAATTAAATTGAGGACTTCCTAAAACCCTACAAGGGGCTGAAGCCCAAATTATTAACTCTGACAAAATTCATTCATCGAACATATGTAATAACCAAAGTATCCAATGATATCATAAAGACAGAGAACTAGATATATTCAAACACGCAACAGACATTAACTAAACATATTAGACACAGTGTTGTGTAAACAGAGAAATTAAAACAAAGAAAACCCTGTTTCGGGTTCTTTTACAATGGGTCCTAACCGAACTAGTCGAATTGCAAAACTTACGAGTAATATTATCTGAGGTAAATACAGAGAACGATAGACCAAATACATTTAATATCAGCTAAAATTCAAACGTATTTCCATACAACATAAGAGATTTACACATTGAATCCAATCATTAATAAATAGATAGAACCAGAGTCTCATATACAAGAGGAACAACTCGACTACAAACCCCAGAAGTCGTAAAATTGGGAAACAGTCCCTCATTTCCATAAATATAGAACTTCCATTAAAAATCCATAAATTACCATGCAAACAACCACCGGCGCAGCCATCAACGCAGGTCCGCAGTCGGACAATAAAACCCTCACTCATAAAGTGGGAATGTAAATTACATACACCTCAGAACAACGGTGGTAATCACTCGAAAAACCTTAAAATATAACTTATATAGAGATCGCATCATTTCAACAGTAATGAGAAAATTTAATTCGCAAAGAGCTGAAGCTCTAGCCCAAAGCATCCTATGAGAATTCCACCTTGGCAAAAAAACACAATCCAGAGATAAATCTTACCCGGGAGTATTGAAGCGTCCCAGAGTTTGTGGAGCGACCATCCTTCGGGCTTTGCCATAAACCCCAAGCCAGTAGCCGAGACTTCTGTAGAAAAAACCATACATTAGCAACTGAGTATCAGAAACTGTGCCAAAACGATCTCTGTAAGAAAATAAAAGTTACCCCTGCGGATGCGAGCTTACCTGAGGAGCACCCACATGAATCAAAACCATAACAATGTCCCTGAGCAATGTCACGAGTTGCAGCTCTGGTATGACAGGCCCGCAAGAGAGGAAGAGGAACCGGAGCGGCGCCGAGGAAAAATGGAGCAAATGAAAAACCACGCCATCGCAATCGAGAATGTGATTAATCCCTAGAAGCGGCTCATCTGTCGGATTAGGTTCCCAATCAATCCACCGTCAATGAAGCGGGAGGCCCAAGAAGAGCAACTGCGGTGGGATGACCTGCCCGTGCCATGTACCAGGACAGAGCAAGGCATTCAATGCCAAAATAAAAACAAATATCACTTCCTTCGTATAGAAAACACAGTTGTAGCTTGACAACAAAGACAACTTGTGTGCAACAGGCAACAAACAATAATGGATTAAGATTGCGAAAACAGAGACATTTAATGTTGACTCAAATCAACATTGGCTCTCAAACCCATAACTATAGATTTAGCAACCAAAACTATATAGGAGAACCCTGTGTTATGAAATTCAAATGTACACGCCTCATCTACAGTAAAGAATTATAGTTATAGCTATTAAATATAATGAATAATAGTGCGAACCCATTATAATATAATTTTTTTTATGTATGTAAATAGTAGTATGATGTGGAGTCGTTACACTACTATATTCTTCAAGACATAGAGTCAAAAGAATAAGATTGTCATACACTAAAAAGTCAATTATGTACAACTTTGAAGGAAATTATACGTGTGCTTTTTTCTATGGCCATGTGTATGTATGTTCAGGAGAGGGTTTGAAAGACTCTGGTTTCAGTCAATAGTCTTCACCATAATGAGAGTAAAAGAGTCAAAAGAATAAGATTGGCATAAACTAAAAAGTCAATTATGTACAACTTTGAAGGAAATTATACATGTGTGCTTTTCTATGGCCATGTGTATGTTCAGGAGAGGACTTGAAAGACTCTTGTTTCAGTCAATAGTCTTCACCATATTTCAATGCTACAAGCGAGTCATGTCATATAATACACTATCTCAATCTTATCATTTTGTTTAATTAGCATAACTCTAAAACATTCATGCATGATGCACCATCGGTTTAACACAGTTTCTCTGCGCTTTATGCTAGAAAGCAGAATATTTGGGAGACAACGACATCCCTAAGGGACGGGCCGGCGCCATACTTACAGCGAAGCAGCAACCCTTCCCATATCTCCAGTTAACGCTCACATGCCGATCGCGTTGATCGTGGGAAATTATTTTGAATTTTGCTTCGTTCAATTCAATTCCCGAGGCAAGGTCCGTCGGATCGCCAAAACGCCAGAGCCCTAACTCAGTCCGGTTTTCGTGAAATAAGTTTTTGGAGGTACTTTTACAATAATAGAATCGCGTAGTCAAACGAGGAGGAGGAGTTGTAATAACAAGTTATGGAAATTTTGGTAGAAAATTTGGCGAGGATTTTTGTAAATCCAAGTTATAGTTATTAATCTTCAAAAGTTTAGGTGTTTTAGACGTTTTTGATGGTGATGAATCCATTTCCACCATCAAAAACACGATTCAAACATTGCGTCTACAAGACTTTTTGAAATTTTTTTGCGTAGATTCCAGCCACTTTTGACTGTTTAGGCAATTCCTCAGCCTCGTTAAACGGCTCCTAATAAAATACCCTTACAAATTACAAATTTAATTCATTGTTAAAAAAAATGAAGCCAAAAGAACCCAATATTCCAGATCCAGAACTTGAAAATAAATGAAGCCAGAAGAACCAAATGTTCCAGATACGGAACTGGGAGTGTGGTTACCCAGATTAATTATGACTCATGATTGTCTCTCATAAAATTCGATTATTGCTCGTAATTTTTTTTATAAAATTTGAAACTAATTTTTTTAAAATTAAATTTTAAATTTGACGCCAACTTCTTCCCCTCTTTTTTAATAAAAGTTAACACTAAAAACTGTTTAGGTAGTTGGCATAATAGTGAGTTGATTGAGCTGATTATGACTCTTAATTCTTTTGCAGGATAGTGAATTTTTTTTTTTGTAAAATTTGAAACTCAATTTTTTTATTTAAATTTTAAACTTCGAACCAATTTTTTTAATAAAATTTAAAACTAAAAACTGATTTATTTATTTATTTATATAAAATGTAAACTTCAAACTAACTTTTTTAATAGAATTTGAAACTAAAACCTGTTTAGTTAATTTGCATGATAGTTAGTTGATTAGCCTGGTTTGTATATATGGTTTTTCTGCTTTGGTGTGGTGTTGGGTTCTTGGGCCAGTCTCCATCATTTTTGGTCTGTGGTGAGGGCTTTAATCCTCAATGTCTTAATTATTTGGTTTGTCAGCGTCACTTTTTTCTGTTTAGTTAATTTGCATGATAGTTAGTTGATTAGCCTGGGTTGTATATATGGTTTTTCTGCTTTGGTGCGGTGTTGGGTTCTTGGGCCAGTCTCCATTATTTTAGGTCTGTGATGAGGGCTTTGTCAGTGTCACTTTTTTAGTTGGCATGGAGTTAGCTTTCTCTTATCCCATGTCACTTTTTTTTGTAAGGAGCGTAGGAGAGTGTCACATCTACTTAATATGTCAGACAAAGCTATACGTAGCCATTGGAGAGGGGTGGCTAGGCCAAGGCAGAAACGTGCTCAAAGTTTTTATCAAATTTATATTTTCATATATATATTTTTAAACACAAAAAACACAATATTATATATAATATATATATATATATTATTGTATATATTATATATATGTGTAAAATATTATAAAATCAACTACTTAAAATATATATGGAAATTTTCAAAACACAAAAAATCATTTCATAATTTATTAACCACTTGTCTTCTCATTAAAAGACATTGATTTTGGGGTTAATCGCTTGGCTAATGGGAAAGCTAAGGACATTAAAGGTTACCAAGCGGAAATATTAAAATTTGGAGATCCTGTCCTCATCCCCCACATTCACAAGCTTTTCAATCAAGCGGTCAAGCAAGGGTTCCCTAAGCCATGGACTCAAAGCCTCATTATCCCTATTTTTAAAAGTGGGGATACAAATAACCCCTCTAATTATCAGACAATTATGATCAACCCTCTTCTAGCCAAGTTATATGGTATTATTTTGAAAAGGAAGTTGAGCATATGGCTTGAAAGTGAAGGTAAGTGGGCTAAAGGCCAAGCGGGTTTTAGAAAGCAGCACTCAACAACAGACCACCTCGTTACGATTAGGATCATTGTGGAGGAATGCCGCAATGATAAATCCAATCTCTTTTGTTGCTTTGCGGACTTTAGAAAGGCTTTTGATACGGTTCCTAGAAACAACCATTGGAACAGATTAGAAGAGCTAAAGGTTCCTTTTGAGTTGAGAGCTGTCGCTATAAGGTTATACGATAATGTAATTGCCAAGTTAAAGAGCAATGAAGGGTGGTCGAAAGATATTAAATGTAATATCAGAGTTAAACAAGGTTGCCCCCTCTCCCCTACCCTATTTGGCATTTACATCGACAAGCTAGAAGGTTGTTTAGAGGAAGCAGGATGTGCTGGCACGATCTTAGCTGAGATAGTCATCATCCTTCTTCTCTACGCTGACGATATTGTTCTTTTCGCAAGGTGCCCATCTGATCTTGATAAGCAACTTATACTTCTTAAAGATTTTTGCTCTACCATGGGTATGATTGTTAACACTGAAAAAACAAAAGTTATGATTATCAAATCCAAGAAGGACACTTACGCTAATTTTATGTATGACAATAGTAACTTGGAGGAAGTGTCTTCCTACAAGTACCTAGGAATTGATATTCATCACAAGCTCAACTGGAACTATAGCATTGAAAAAATGATTAATGGGGGATGGAAAGCTTATTTTGATCTTGAAAATAATTGTAAAATGGCAAACCTCGTAATGTGGGATAGAAAGAAGTTCCTCTTTGAAACTTTAGTCACTCTGGTTATCTTATATGGATGTAAGGTTTGGGGTTGTAGCATCTCTAGATAATCCTGGAGAAAGATAGAGCAAATTCAGAAGCGTTTTATAACGTATAACCTCAAAATTAAAAGCAACACACCCTATCCTATTCTTCTTATAGAAGTGGGTATTTCCCCTATCAAGACCCTAGATATGACTAGGCTTCTATTGTACAAGCACAAGCTCAATAACATAGGAGACCATAGACTTCCTAAGCTAGCTTTAAATTCTAGCCAAAACCACCTAAGGCTCAAACGAGGTTGGTATAAAGACCCCAGGGCCTGGTTAAACCATTGGGAGATCGATGAGAATGTTGCATTGCAAAACATTAATAACATTAAAAATATTGTTACTTTTAAGTTCAAAGAAAAAATTTGGTGTGAGAAAGATTTAGCAGCTAAAAGAAAATTAAGATATTATAAGAAGGTCATCAACCCCACCCTAGAATATCAAAAAAATATCTCTATTTTATCTAGCTCAAAGAAAAAAATTAATATAGCCAAGATTAGAATGAACTCTCATGAGCTCCATAGTGAAACGAGTCGTTGGGAAGTTCCTAAAACACCATGGATGGAAAGGTTTTGCCATCTATGTGAGAATACGAACATTGAGGATGAAAATCACTTCCTCTTAGAGTGCCCCGCGTATAACCACATTAGGTCTCAGTTTCAAAATCTTTGCTGCAATACTGACCTTCCCAGCCTTTTATGTTGTCAAAATTACAGTGAGCTCGGGAGGCTTCTCTCCAAGCTTTTTGAGCATAGGAATAAAATCTTAAATCAAACTAAATAATTCGTTTCTTTAAGTCCCATAGACCAAAGTTTGGTCTCTGTGGACGTTAACAACCACCACCACCACCACCATCATATATATGGAAATTTTCAAAACACAAAAAATCATTTCATAATTTATTGGCCAGTTCACTTTACATTTAATATATATGTATTGAAACTTTCAAAACACAAAAAAAAAAAAAAAAAAAAAAAAAAAAAAAACATTTCATATTTTTTTTAGACTTCACTTTACAATTATCATATATGAGAGAAGTTTTATTAAATTTACATCATTTTAAAGATTTTTTATTAAAATATATTTTTTAATAAAAAATTATTACTTTAAATTATAATTATAATTTATTATAGTAAAATATGTAAAATTAATAATTAATTAATAAATTTAAATTTATTTGAAAATTTAAAAAACACAAAGAGATTCATTTTATATTTTATTAGCTCTTTTGCTGTAAACCATACACCATAATTACTTTTCATTAACATGTTTAACATAAAATATTTCATAATAATTTATTTTATAGGTTAAGAAATATAGTCCAGAAAGTCTTGGATAGATGTGATCGTGCTCTGTAAAAACACTTTAACATGATGAAATGTAGTCCCACCAAAAGTTTAAAAAAATTTAGATAAAATATAATAATTATTTCTAAATATATAATATATTTTCAATTTTTTTAATGAATAACATATATGATAACATTTTTTATATACATATAAATTTTATAAGTGTAGATAAGTTAGTTATATTGTAATTGGTTTTTAGTTTTTATAATGTTTTAAAACCCTTTGGTTTTTCAAGATGTTGAATTTATATATAGTAAAAACACCCCTATAAATAACACAAATTAAAATTTAATGTCATAGTCATTCAAAATAAAAATACCTATATCCAAATCTCATTACACTGATACCCATGAACATGACTTGCAAAAATTAATATTACAAATCGTTGTGAACTGCGAGCATGGCCTGCAAAAGTTAATATGTGATGCATGAGCATGTCCAGTAAAAGTTAATATTACAAATCAACAAGGTGGGTTGCGGGGCAACATGTCCCTACCCAAGAACATGATGCCAAGAGCAAAGGCGGTCACAATTACAACCAGAGTTAGCAAGCAAGAATAAAGTTTTTGTTTCTACTTGCCTTGTGGATAGAGATTTTATAGCGCATTGAATGTTGTATGCATAGAGATTTGACAACATTGAATGAAATCTCTGAACGCAATAAGATATTTTTCAGCAGCAGCCAATTAACATCGCTTTCTAAGTCTTTTAAACATCTACAAGTTCGTTCATTGGTAATGATGTTCAACACAGATTTAACTATAACTCCAATAAGGGTAATGGGAAGAATGGTCTCTCTTAAGGTTTTGAATTTGTGTAAGATTTCGAAAAAGAAAACACATTTAAGTAAATTTTCTATTAAAAATTATCAAATATACAACTCTAGATAAAAGGAAACCAACAACACTATACAAACTTATGAAATATACAACTCCAGATAAAAGGAAACCAACAGAAAACATAGAATTTTGGAGCGCTTATATGTAAACTTCACAGTTTTCATTGTCTAACCAAATTCTGTTGTTTGTAATAAAATAAAATTAAAAAATGCCGACGAAAAGTATTCGAACCACAATGATGCTTGTTCACTCGGAAAATGCTTTGCTCATCTATTTTTTTTTTTATTGAGCCCATATATGGGAGACATATAACAACAGATTCATTAAATAAATGGATGCAGTAGTTCTAAATTCTATGGGAGACATATATAACAGCAAATTCATTAAATAATTGGATGCAACAGTTTTGGAGACAAGATATAAATTATAACCCAATTTTCTACATCTTGGGTTGGGGCTGGCTTGGTTTCTTGTTCAAAACCAATAAGAATGCAACCAAAATTGTTAGAATGTACTCAGTTTCAATCATATTTGGTTCAAGACTTGGCTGCTTCTTTTCTCATTCATGGGTGGGCTGAGAAGACTGTATTGAAAACCCTATCGATTAGGTTCATCCTGGGGAAGTTGAAGTGGATCCCCGGTCAGTGTTTATTACCCAAAAGTTGTGAACTGGGTTAGGACCTATGAAAACCTATTTCTTACATGTTCATTATGGGTTAAAGTATCAGTTATACCCTTAATGGGTCGGGATTCATTAATTCTAGCAAGATTGATGGGTCAGGATTCATTTCAACCCACAACACAGGAAGGTTAGTAGAATCACCTGCCTCATATCATAACCACTCACCTCATTCTTTGAGGGAAGGTCAGTCGTGTGACCTATTTCATTATCTATACAACTAGGGGGATTGACGGAAGGAACAACTTTGACTATGGGGTTCAACATTTGAGAGTGATAAGGTGGTGGTATGGAAGCTAAAATGGGTTATAAAACTGAGCCAAATGTGGCTGCCTTTGCTATCTCCTTATAGGCTATCTCCTTTGTTTTCACTCGATCAACCGGATCATCAACTTGTGCACCCGAATCCCCAATGATAGGCCCATAAGAACTCGGTCAATATCAATCGGGTTGAAGAACATCAATGGAGCTGAAGGATCTCTGTAACGATGAATAAATTACCCAATTCCAATGGTCTACTCAGTCGACTGGCTCTAGTTCAAATGTCGGTGCTTCTATTTCACTGCACGTGGTGTCCATGGTTCTATCTTCATTGCGCATGGTGTCTGTGCCTTTTCTTCCACAACCTTAAATTCTGGCTCTGAAACTGCTTGTTTTGTTGCCTTTGTCAGTCATTTTCTAGGAATTCAAGCAACCGAGGACATTCGGCAGTATTCTAGCAGAGATATCTAGGTCCTCTTCTAATTAGATAGAAAAACTAGTAAAAATTGGAGAAATAAAGGTCGGTCATGCCTTCATGCTTGTTTCGGGAGTAACCAGGAAGATATAGATATAGATATATCTAGCTAGCTTTGGAAAATAGACAAATCAAGAGGGGATACAGGGTCACAACCGCAATACATCAGTTAGTGCAAAGCGCCAATATGATATGATCAAAATAGAATTATGGAGTGGCTAAAAAATATGCAGCTAGTGAGTGCAGGAGACGTTTTGTGTTGACTCTTGCCGTCTCTTGGCAATGCCTTCCTACTTTTCGAACCAATCAAATATTCCCAACTAAGAAACGACTTCGTCCACCCCATGCGAATAATAACACTGGAAACATGCATTTAGCATCCTTATTTTGAGGAACTCTTTGGTTTTTATCGCATTTTCGCAGCGACAATCGAAGCCCAGATAACTGAATAATTTGTTATTATAAAAAGAGATTTTGCGTTGTTGTTCATCCTCATGGCTTCTTCTTTGCTAATCGAGCCAATCAATGGTTTTCGATCAGAGTTTATTTGTTTGATTTTGGCCTCAATTCGGCCTATCAGAGCAAACAGACCCAAAGCATCCATGGACTAAGTTCTGGCTATAATGCCTAGAGAGAGGAAAGAATTTCCTGGACCATGAACGGAAATGGACCCGCTCAACGAAATATCTGCAATAAATGAAAGAAGTTTATCGACTAAATTTTTATGATGGATCGGCTTCACTCCACAAAAGCCAATCAGTAAGTCATCAGCGTAGCGGACGTAATGGACTTAAGACCACCCTGATAAAAAAATATTCACCTGCACAACCAACTGGTACATGTATATATTCATCAGAACTGGTGATATGGGGCTAGCCGGTAGAATTCCCTTGTTTGTTCCTCCATAATGATTTCCAACCTTGTCAGTCATATCTACCTTGAAGAATACAAATATAAGATTGAGTAGGTGGAAATAGCCAATGAAATAGTTGGGTGTGTGGGAGATGGTCGAAGCACCCCACTACAAGAGTGGGAATGAAATAGTTGACGTTTTTCCAACTTAATATTTCCCAAGAGCATGTCCTGGTTCCTCTTTCCTTTCTGAACCCATGTGAGTAGTTATGAAAGACTGGCTCAAAAAGCTCATTTAATATTGTAGCTAAAGATTCCATCACTATAATGTCTTTTGGGTTCGGAATGCTTATAGGTCGAAACTTGCCAGGCCTTCTTGGTTTGGGGATGAAGATATTGTATAAGGGAGGGCCTTGAATGAAGAATCGTGAAGATACGATATAATGGGGAGCTTTCAGGATCTGTTTATATTCTGCCTCGTCATTATCATAAATATCACGCTTTATATCAATATTATGTTGGGGATACAAGGTTTTGATTTCGGAAACAATGAAAGGGAAAATACGAAGAAATTGGCCATGTCCAGGATATTGCGGGAACCATGAATAATATCGACAAAAAACAAAGTTTAGAGTAGTGAGGTGTGCAAGCAAGCTCGACTATAAAGGAGAGGGTCCTTACTTACCTAAATCTACCTGAACTAAGTATCCCTGGCGTGGAATCTTCCTCACCTGACCTTACCTTACCTTACTTGAACTTACCCTAACTAGAGCCTACCTTCCTGACCTAAGTCTGCCTTCTTACCGTGTTGGGCATAGAATCACCCCAAGGCATGTTTTGGGGCTCAATGCCCATGTTTTGAACGAATAATGTTGTAAAGCCCCGTGAATTGCTGGCGCGAAATGTATGATAGAGTCACAAGGTTGTCTGCCCTAGTTTTGTAATTTATTGTTGCACCTAACCATGGTCCACGAACCATGGGATTGTATAAATAAGAGCGAGGCTGCAAGTTGTAAAAGAAGAGAGAAATATGAGATAGAGAAATAGGAGCAAAGTGTAAAGTGTGTCTTGGGTCGTAGAGTAGGAGAAGGCTCTGCAGCTGAGTGTGAAGAGGCCTAGTTGTCCGCAGCTAAGTGCGCAGACCCCTGTAGTTGAGTGTGCAGGGCGGAGTCGAGTCTGTAACCGAAGGAAGAAGAATAATAAAGAGAAGTTTTACCTGAATTATGTGTATCTATTCTTGAGTTGTTACATGTTTGATATCAATTGCAAATATACTGTTTATTTACTATGCACACTTGTATGAATGATTTATATTACTAAGTATATTTTACACATGCACGTGAGCTAAGTTAATCAACTAATAGTGAAATAATAGTAAGGACTTGGGTAATAACAGTGTTTAGCCCCCGAGTAGGGTTGCGCAAAGGCATCATCACAGGCTGCGAGGTACAGGTAAGTGCGCATAGCGATGTGCGCGCAGGGTTGAACCGCAGACCACTTGAACTCATCAGACATCCCTAGGGTGTGGAAACCTGGTTCTAGCACCCTCCCATAGTTACTTTGGGTGAGACCTCAGTCCACGCTCTGTGGACTGTCGCCGAAAGGGCCAGTAGTACCAGGATTTGTTTGGCTAAATCACCTCCGAACTTGGGTCAGGCCCCAATAAGCCAACAAATGGTTCCATTGCTAGGTTTGGGATCTACATAAGGGATTTCAGATGTCGTGTAATTACATAAGGGATGTCAGATGTCGTGTAATTGGAATCCGACAAAGAAAGAAAGTAAAGGGTGCCTGGACAGAAAAATTCACGAGTTCGCGACGCAGGAAAATAGGAATCTGCGAGTATCGAAGGAACAGTGGTTAGAGCGCTACTTATATACGGAAATCCAGGAAATTTTATTTGCATCGTTCCCCTCTGAGTTTTATGAGTGGATCACGAAGCTAGCAGATAGTCAGGGAAGGTGTAGGCTTGACAAACCAATTGTGTGGACTTCAGAATTGGTGCATAGACTAGAAGCATCAGAAGATAAGATTGTGTGCGCTGTGGACCATTGGCTCGATCGAATCATAGGAAGGTTTTTCATTGAATTCGCGGTAGATACTTCAGTAAGCTACAGCGAGGCGGAACAACGTTTCCTTAAAGGACCGCGAGGTAAGTACATTAAATATTTGAACACTTGGATTAAAATGCTACTGTGTGAAAAGCGAGTTATGCGAATAAGTTGATGTTTAGGGCTACGCGAAATGGGAGGATCTACAGAAACGAAGGAGGAGCTCGTGAAAGTTTCACCAAGAAGCACGATCAGTCTGATAAGACAACGAATTCTGCACATACCACTGCCACCTACACCACCACTAGTTTCACCATCCTCACCCCCATCTTCGCCCACACCACCTCTGCCACCACCATAGTTTAATATGGCGAGCGCAATAAAGTTGTCAATATTCAGAGGAGTAGGAAATGAAGATATGAACTAATTTTGGTTCGTCGTAAAGGTTGTATGGGAAGCGCAAGGAGTCATGGATGATAATATCAAGAAGGCAACATTGGTTAGTGCCTTGTAGGATCGTGCACTAACATGATACATCAAGCATTCCAATGACAATCCAAACGCAGGGATCGTAGATATCCAAGTTGCGCTGAACAGGGAATTTAGCAGGCCAAAATCAGAAACACAGTCGATTATTAGGTTTAAGGAAATCACGATGCTTCCAGGTGAGACCCCTTGGGAGCTGGATCAGAGACTAAAGGGTAAGATCCGTGAAGCTAATATGACCTTGACGGACGCACAACACCACGTGTGGCTTGTAGCATCACTAACGCCGAATCTAAGGAACATGTTGTCACAACAGAAGTTAACCACTCAGGTCGAAGCCTTGGAGATGGCGATGAGACAGCACGAAACCCCGATACAAGATCCTAACCTGGGAGTTCAACAGATGCATGCGCAGTTATAAAACTTGTGTTTTGAGATGTAGAGTTTGAAACAAGATAGGACAACTCGGACGGAGGGGCACGAAGAGGTATGGTGCATAAAATGCAAGGGCCAGGGGCATGACAAGGACCATTGTCCAGTCTTCCTGAAATACCTAGCAAGAGGAGGGCTAATGCCATTGAGACCAGAGGCACAAGTAGGACCGAGCATGGCGCCTACATTATGGTGCATGATTTGTCAAATAGGAGGGAAGCATGCTACAGATAACTGCCATCTATTACAGAAGTATACGCAGACGTCCCAATAGTTGTTCTGTAATTTCTGCTGGTCAGTAGGCCATAATGAATGCACCTGTAGAAGTAATGAACTGATGATGGATCAGACTCCTGCCTACAAAGTTTAGACTGAAACACAAGCCCTTGATCAAAATACAGGGATGGCGCGCACTGGATTTCAAGGGCGTGGATGAGGTCGAGGTCGAGGTGGAATGGGACCAAGAAGGGGTCGCTGACAGCTGATTTGTTACAATTGGGGAGGACCAGGGCATTATGCTTGCGATTGTACAAATATGATGAGAGTATCATGTTTATATTGTACCCAGTTTGATCATGAGACAGAGGACTGCCCCACATTGATAGCGAGGTTGTGCGATAAAGGAATACTCCAGCCTCCCTTGGCTCAGAATCTGCAAATGATGAGGTTTGAACCACGCCAAGAGGACCTGAATGTAAACATCGTGCTCTAAAGTGGTATAACGATAGGAGATGACAAGGGCAAGCAACCTTAAGAAAGTGCTTGGGTTCACAAGGCTCCCACAAAGGAACCAGAGTTCGATTTAGAGCATGCCAAGGAGACATTCATGGAAGATAAGAAGAGCTTCACGGAGGCCTCCACTTAAGGTAGTAAGGACAAACTAGAACCGGAGATGGACCCATCAATGCTTACTACTTTTCTAGAGACATGCATGAAGCTGCTGCGCGACAGCAAGGCTGTGAAGGGACTGCAGGAACTCATCGCTAGGTGCGTTGGGTTAGGAGAACCGTGCGTAGTCTGGAAGCTCGGGAAGCACACAATGCGAATAGGAAGGGATATGAGATTGGCTGCACAAATTGGGGAATATGAAATGGATTAAGTGATTCTGAATTTAGGGTCGGACGCGAACGTACTACCAAAGCAGACACGGGAACTCATGGGCAGGCCCATGTTGCAATGGTCCCCTATTCAATTACGAATGGTGAACCAACAGAAGATTGTACCGATGGGAAGATTGCAAGGAATAACGATAGACATCGAAGGTGTGAGTGTGCTTGCCGATTTCGAAGTGATAGAGATTGTCGATGACAGCAATCCCTATCCCCCACTACTGGGAATAGATTGGGCCACTGATATGAATGGAGTGATAAATCTAAAGAAGCGCAAAATGGTTTTTGAGAAAAAGTCACTGCGCATAGTGGTACCTTTAGACCCTGCGAAAGGATCGCGCTACACAGAGCCAGTACGCGATGATGAAAGTGACGATGATCTAGACTGTATCTACAATATAACCGTCGGGAACAGGACTGGGTGAATCCAACAGTGGATGACAGGATTTCGTGGGAGCGCAAAACCTCCTGCACATCGGATTCGTGTGAGGAAATAGAATGATGGCAGAATCGGTTACACGAGGTAACCACACTCAATTCCAACATGATGGTATAATCACTGCGCTACGTGACAACTGAGGTAAGGGATCTACCTATGTATGACAGGTTGATAATGGTGGATGAATTCTTGACCAAATTTGAAAGAGAAGTGTCAGAACAACAGTGTTTTAACACTCTGAAATGGGCACTACGTGCTATTCCCACAAGGTGGTGGGGTACGCATCAGAGATGCTTTGAGAACTGGCGCGGATGCAGAAGGATGATGCGCCTACGATTTGGGAAACTGCAGATGCGACTAGTAGACAAGTATGAAAGACGGGATGACCCACGTACACACCTTGTGAAATGTACCAAGATCTATGGGGAGGAGCCCCAACATGAATGGGTGTATTTGTTCTATCATACTCTGGATGTCATACCCATGAATTGGTATACTGAGACGGAGTTCTGCCATGGCATGAGCGAATGGGACATCTTGCGTGAAGGATTCCTGCTTACCTTCACGTTTGAGGATCATTGGTGGGATACTTTTGATGATGCACTACAAGCAGTAAAAGTAGCTATCTTCAAAATACCCCAGGAGCCAATGGAAGTGCTTCAACTGGAATGGGCGACACAACTGAACTGTGCGCTGGAGTGTTACAATGTAAATATTGAGGAGGATGATGAGGACCCATGGAATATTAACATTCTCTAAACTGAAGGCTGTCGTGAGGTTCGAGGACAATTTATTGGGGATCGTGACATCACTGCACCACTAAAAACAAAGCAGGTAAACATTGGGACGAAGGAGGAACCAAAGTATGCAACGCTCGATGACTATTGGGATGATGCCACGTTGGATAAGGTCGTTGAGTTACTCCATGAATACCAAGACTTATTCCTGACCAAAATTATGGATTTAAAAGGGATCGTTGGCGACTTAGGGATGATGAAGATCACCCTAAAACCCAACACGAAGTCGGTCAAGCAGAGGCCTTACCGTTTGAATCTGAAGTACAAGGAAAAGGTCCGCGTAGAATTAGACAAAATTCTCACAGTCAAAATTATTGAGCCGGTGGAAGAATCTGACTGGGTAAGCCCTATGGTAGTACAAGAGAAAAAGTAGAAGGGTGACATAAGAATATGCATGGACCTCAGGAAGCTAAATGACGCCTGTGTACATGACCCATTCCCGACACCGTTCATAGATGAGGTATTGGAAAACATTGGCGGACAAGAAGCATACTCGTTCACGGATGGGTTCTTAGGGTACCATCAGATTAAAATCGTGCCAAAAGACAGGAGAAAGATGACCTTCACAATGGAATGGGGCTGCTTTCAATACACCATTATTCCGTTTGGATTAAAGAATGTGCCAATCATCTTTTCGCGCATCATTGTTGCCGGATTCAAAGAATACATCCACAAGTTCCTAGAGGTCTATCTAGATGATTGGACTGTCTTCGGATTAGTTAAACACCATGTAGCAAACTTACACTTGATGTTGGATACTTGCTGACGACACCAGATTGCGCTAAACCTTAAGAAGTGCACATTCCTTGTTCCCTTTGGAAACCTGTTGGGACACGTGGTCTGCAAACAGGGGCTGATGGTGGAGCCTGCGAAGATTGCAGTAATTCTAAATTTGGAAGCACTGCAAAGTGTTAAACAGTTGCACACTAGGGACACACAAGGTACTACATGAAGTTCATCAAAAGCTATGCCCAAATCACCACGCTGATGGAGAAACTATTGAAAAAAGATGTCACATTCTGCTGGAATGATGATTGCATGCAGAGCTTGGATGTCCTAAAAGGGAAATTGGCCTCCGCTCCAATCCTAGTCTTCCCAAAATGGGATGTGGAGTTTCATGTCCATGTTGATGCGTCGTGTATCGCACTGGGAGCAGTGCTCACACAAGAGGGCTGTAAGGGCTTGGACCACCCTATAGCGTTTGCAAGTCGTAGATTGTCTAAAGTTGAGAAGAACTATTCAACAACCGAGCGCGATGGGTTACCGATGGTGTATGTGCTCCAAAAATATCGACACTACTTGGTTCATAAGACTATGTTGGGGGGGCAGATATGTAGGTGGCTCTTATTGTTCCAAGAATATGAATTTGAAGTTGTGGTAAAACCTAGACGATTGAACGCAAGACCGGATCACTTATCGCATGTTGAGACAGGCGAGGAACCCACTAGTTTAAAGGAGGGACTACCTGAAGCACAACTCTTTGCTGTACGCGTCGTGGACTGGCACTTCGAAGATATAATCCACTTCCTGACAACAGGGACCGGGTCGAAGGAATAATGCATCCAACAGAAGAAGGAATTGGTGGTGCATGCGACGAAATTTTCTATCATTGCCAAGCACCTATACAAAATGGGAATTGATGAGATATTGCGAAGGTACGTACCAAAATTTGAACAAAGCCAGATCCTCGCGGAACCACATGGCGGCGCTGCAGGAGGACACTATGCAGGACGAGTGACCGCACAAAACATTCTCTGCGCAGGGTTATGGTGGCCAACCCTACACCAGGATTCAAAAGCACATTGTAAGGCTTGCGATATATGTCAAAGGATTGGAAAACCATCGCGAATCGATGAGATGCCATTAAATCCACAAATGACACTATAGTCGTTCGAGAAATGGGCAATCGGCTTTGTGGGACCAATAAAACCTCAAGGAAAAACGTGTGTGCTACATCATCACCGCGACGGAGTACCTGACATGATGGGCAGAAGCGCAGCTGGTCAAAGACTGCATGACCGCTACAGTGGCGAAGTTCTTGTTTGAACACGTGTTGACCCGATTCAGTACATATTTCCTAGATGAAACCCTCATTGCACTAACAAAAGAGTTCCAGATGTATCATCAGAAAAGCACACCGTATCACCCACAAGCCAATGGGATAGTAGAAGCGTTCAAAAAAATACTGGAGACTGCGCTGTAGGTTTTAAACCCATACATAAATTACCTGCATACGAATTCTTCAAAACAGAAAATAAACAATGTGAGAGCATAACACATAAAACACATATACATAGCGATTTTTCCCTGGATCCCAAAACCGGGACTACCAGCTTGATTTTTCATTATATTAATTTCAATGTTACAATACATATTTATACATGTCGAAGCATCCAATACCATGGACCAAAAACCATCACGTCCAAAACCATGGACCGAAAACTATCGCGTCCAAAACCATGTGCAAAAAATCATGCACAAAACCATAGGTAGGTCTGCCCAACCTAATATAGGGTCCAAAAACAAAATTTTCTGGGGCGCTGCCACGGACCCCATAGTGTGGGGTTACCTGCACCCGTCAAACCCCCTGTGACCCCCCCGCTACGCAATTGGTGCAATGAAGGAGGGGCTCCGCCCGCCTTCTAACCCCCCGGTTAACTACGTGGGCTAGTAGTGGAAAGAATATAACACAACCCAACATTGTCCCATTTGTTGTTTTCTTTCTACAGGGGGCCACAAGAGAGCTTAGTCATTTAACCAGCCCTGAAATGCACATTATTTCTTTACACCAAGAGAACTTCTCAGAGCTCATAGATTTTGTCAATGCATCTACGGTATTCTTTAAAGTGTCCACCTTTACTAGCAACACCTTTTTGTCTTCTATCATATCCCTCACAAAGTGATACTGAACATCAATGTGCTTTATCTTTGAATGATATGCAGGGTTCTTTGCAAAGAAAATTGCTCTTTGGCTGTCACAGTCTATCCTTATAGCTCCCTGTACTAACCCCATACTTGAACACAATCTCTGCAACCAAACTGCTTCCTCGCTTGCATGAGTGGCTACCATGTATTCTGCCTTTGTAGTTGATAGTGCCACTACTGATTGTTTCTTACTCATCCAACTGAATGCACATCCAAATAGGTTAAAAAGATACCCACTTGTAGATCTTCTCTGATCCAGATCTCCAGCCCAATATTCATCAACAAAGCCATGAATATCCAACACTCTGTCGAATCTTGGTCTTCCTTGGAAGCACAAACCATAATCACTAGTGCCACGCAAATAACTGAAAACTCGCTTCATTGTTGTCCAGTGCTCCTTCCCTAGTTTTGACATAAACCTGCTCAATACTCCCACTGCATGTCCAATGTTTGGTCTAGTACAAACCATTGCATACATCAGGCTACTAACTGCA
The DNA here is from genome assembly GCA_000404065.3 of Pinus taeda. Lineage (NCBI taxonomy): Eukaryota > Viridiplantae > Streptophyta > Pinopsida > Pinales > Pinaceae > Pinus > Pinus taeda. The sequence continues at coordinate 2,185 of APFE031270087.1, read as the reverse complement.
CTTGCATATGGAACATGAGACATGTCCTCTTCCTCTTCTTATGTCTTGGGACACTGTTCAACAGATAACTTCACACCTACTGGAATAGGAACCTTCACCGGTTTACTATAATGCATATTAAACCTCTGCAGTATTGTCTTGACATACTTCCTTTGGTTTAACAAGAGATTCCTCTTTGCTTGATCTCTTTTAATTTCCATGCCCAAAATATATTTTGCAGCACCAAGATATTTCATGTCGAATTTGGAGGACAAATGGGTTTTCAAATCCTGGATAATTTCTTTGTCATTTCCAACAAGCAAAATATCATCCACATACAAGACCAGATAAATAACATGGACACAAATTAATTTAAAATACACACAGTGATTTTCTTTTCTTCTGGTGAAAACAAGTCCCCGTATAAATGTATCAAATTTCTGATACCACATCCTTGGTGACTATTTTAACCCATACAGAGACTTCTTTAACTTACATACTAGTTCTTTCTTACCCTTCACCGCAAAACCTTCAGGTTGCTTCATGTAGATCTCCTCTTCTATATCCTCATGAAGAAATGTTGTCTTCACATCCATCTGTTCTACCTTAAAATCAAAAGCAACAGTAAGAGATAAAAGTAATCTAATAAAAGTTACCTTGGCAACAAGAGAAAAAATATCACCAAAATCAATTCCCGGCACCTGGGAATAACCTTTTTCTACCAACCGAGCTTTGTATTTCTACACCTTTCCTTCTGAATTTGTCTACTTCTTGAACACCCATTTGTTGCCAATGGGTTTTCTTCCAGCCGACAACTCCACCAGATCCCAAGCCTCATTTTTGTGCAAATATGTCATTTCATCAACCATGACGTCTTTCCAGAGTTTGCCATCCTTTGAACCTACAACTTCCTTCATAGTTATGGGATCATCATCAGTAATAGATAAAGAAAAATTTGAACAGAAAGCAGATGGACTATACCTTTCTTGTTGCGTTCTTTCTCAAACTGATCTTCTCACACCTGGAGTTTGTGGCTTTTCATCTTTTGATTCCTCCTCTATTGTAGAGTCTGATTCTTCTTCCTTAAGTTCAAACTCTATCTTCTCAGGTTCATTTGGTTGGACTTCATGTTTAATAACATCTTTTACCTCTCTGAACACCACATCTCGGTTGTACACAACCTTCCTTGTTACTGGGTTCCAAAGCTTATAACCCTTTAAACCATCCTTATACCCAATAAAGATGCACTTTTCAGATTTACTATCCGACTTGGTTCATTTCTTCTTTAGAACATGTACATATGCATCACATCCAAATACCCTCAGATGTGAAAGAGAGGGTTTCTTACCAGTCCATACCTCTTGTGGAGTCTTATCCTCCAACGCTGATGAAGGTGATCTATTGACCAGGTAACATGTTGTCTCCACCGCCTCTACCCAGAATTCCTATCCTAACCCGGCACCACTGAGCATGCATCTTGCCCTTTCCATCAATGTCTTGTTCATTCTTTCTACAGCTCCGTTTTGTTGAGGTGTATATGGAGTATTCTTCTGCCATGCTATACCACACTTCTTACAGAATTCTTCAAATTCCTTACTGCAAAACTCTCCATCGTTATCTGTCCTCAACACCTTTATCTTATTCTCTATCTGGTTTTCCACCAGAGCCTTAAATTCTTTAAACCTGTCAAAGACTTCAGATTTCTTCTTAAGGAAATATATCCATGTGTTCCTTGAGAAGTCATCTATAAATGATAGATAGTACACAGACTTACCCAATGATGGAACCTTCACGGGTCCAAACACATCACTGTGCACAAGCTCTAATATCTATTTCGCCCTCTTACCACTAGAGGGGAAACTCACGCGATTCTGCTTCCCATATACACAATTTTCACAAAAATCAAAATCCAGAGAGCTATTACTCATACCTTCTACCATATACCATGAAGTATTCGAAGGCCCTTCTCTCTAATATGTCCAAGCCTTTGATGCCACAACATGGTCTTCTCTTCAGAGACCATTAGATTTTTTGCTCCACTTTCAGGAACCTCGGAACTGTTGCACCCATCAACAATAGTGCTACCTTGCAGCTTGTATAGAGTTCCAATCCGAACTCCCCGCATCAATACCAGTGCTCCCCAAACCATCTTGCAGGTATCCTTCTTGAACACTATTTTTACACCTGCATCATCTAGCTTGCTTAC